>UYYA01004485.1:0-76088 GCA_900624975.1 Angiostrongylus costaricensis
AATTTGCCCCAGTGGTAGAGACGGTGATTGCATGAGCTCGGGTATAGTTTATCTGATCTCCTGTAAGACGTGTGGTGACGCATACATTGGCGAAACGGGTAGACCCCTCTGTGTCCGCATGAAAGAACATCTAGCCGGCAAAAATAGACCAAATACCCCGCTAGGCACGCATAGGACCCAGAGACATAACGGGGACGACTTCGAAGTATGTGTCACGATCCTCGCACGCGAATCAAGAACACAGGCGCGAAAAACTCTCGAGGCACTCTGGATTAATTCCAGAAATCCGAAAATGAACCACAGGGAAGAATGCCTCATTATCACGCGTGATATAGGGCAGTATATAAAACTGCTTTTCTGATGTGAAGGGCACATTATACTTCCACGTGATTTCTGTGCGGTTGGTCTCTGCGTAACATACTTAGTGGAAACCTCATAGGAAGCGGTGAGTGTGCAAAGCTGTGTTCAAAGTGATTGAAATCTTGGTTTGGAGTTTCTTTGTTTGGTTATGGAGGCGTCTGGCCGAGTGAGTTGCTGTCAACTTGACCTTTCCAGGCTCTGAAGAAGGCGAAATTCGCCGAAACGTCAGCTTAATCGTGAACAAAGAATAGTAACACCTCGCGTTTGCTCAACAAAAATACGAAGAAAATCACTTGAGATAAAAGCGTTGGCTTGCCATAGGGATGGGATTGAACAAAACCGCCGTGTTAACTGCATGGCATCCTCTGACCACTGCGCTTCACGCTCACCAAAAAACCGTAGCACATCGCACGTATTTTTTTTTGTTATTTACATTACTCGTCTTCACATCTGCGGAGCGGATTCGAACACTTCGTTCACTCGATTCCTTTTCTCATATCCCCATAAACATCTTTGGGCTTGTATATGGGTTCGGCGGCCGCTTGAGAATTTCTGGTCATTTTTATGAATGTCATTGCATGCTGGTCAACTCTACTCTCCCAAACTGGAAACCATTCCTAGGACTGTCGTGTCAATGCGTTCCTCTCTTATAGGTGGAATAGAGCTTCTCAAATCGGTTTCTTACCGATTTCCCTACCTCGGAGTAATAGAGGGCCTGGTTGGGCCATGATGGAGTCGGACCAGTGTCAAGCATGTATCAAGCAACATCGTTACCAATGTGCTATCCTGGAGAGCAAAGCTTGCTCAATTTCTGGCGAAGTTTTTATTTGTTGCAAGAAGCATATATTTAGCTTCGCTCTTTCGTCTTCACCACTTAAGCGGTCAATTATAAGTTCATTTTTATGAGTTGCCCTTTTAATTGACTATATGAGATGAGTAACCACCAAGCTGTGTTAATAGTTGTCTTCATTTCAGGCATTTCCTTGTGTTTCTGCTTACTTGCCGCCTTGCAGGTCTCTATCGACAGTATGTCCTCTCACGGTCAATGATATAATGTTCAGCCATAGTTTAAATATTTACATTTTTCTGTTTCACAATATATTCGTGGATTTAGAATTGAGTGAGCAACTTTCAGTATTTTTCTGTTTGAACTATTTGAAGACTTGTTGTGATTAGAGCGATTTATTGGAATCGATGAAAGTCAAACCGGAAGTGTTAAATATGAAGTAACTTTCGATTTATGAGTTTCGCTTTATATACGAAATTCTTTCAAAAGTGGTTATTTGCAAGAAAATAGCCAGTGATATGCCTGATATAGACTGATAATGGGACCAAATTACTTGCTTTCAGAGGTTGTTCGGTTACCCCTGAACACATTAGAAATGCATTTGTCTGCGCAAAGGTAGTCATCAAACTGGAAATGAAAGATTCCAAGTTCAGAGCTTTCGGAGATTTTCGAAAGAGTTCCCAAGATCGACCTTCTCTTAACCTCGGCATTGGAATATGAATGTGTCGTTTTCTTGCTCAGCAATCGTCAACCACATGCGACTATAATCAGCTGTTCTAAACTTCCTCATTGAGTCGTCAACCACATGCGACTATAATCAGCTGTTCTAAACTTCCTCATTGGAAGTCACGAAAAAGCGGCTCTGAAGAAGGCGATACTGCCGAAACGTCAGCTAGCGTTGTATTGTATTGTGTTTTCTTTATGGAAGTAAATGTATGCTGTTTAAAAACCTCGCGATTGCTGAGCAAGAAAACGACACATTCATTTTCGAAAGAGTTGTTGAAAAGGTGTGGGGGAAGTAAGTGATTCGTATCTGCTCTAAAAAAATTGTGCCAGGATAACAAGAGATTCCAGGTCACTCCATGAAGCCCCCTGTTACTGTTACCCTTCCACAAAGCTAACGACCATCGTCAAAATTTCCACTCGTATCTTTCGTTTGGTAAAGAACTCGGTGGACATTTTTGACAAGTTCCTTCATTTTCGGCGCATGTGTAAAAATCGTTGTACCTTGGTATTGATCAAATAAATCACTATATTCACGATGAGCAGACACGAAGTCTTACTTTATTCTTTGCTGACAGAAAAGCTGACGTTTCACTGAATTTCACATTCTTCAAAGCCTGGAAAGGTCAAGTTGACTGCAGTCTAGCCAACTATACTCCTTCATAACCAAACGGATGAGATGCTAAACCATAATTTCATTCGCATTGAAAAAGAAAATAGCACCTTTGCACATTCACCTCTTCCTATAAGTCTTTAACTGAATGTGTCACGTGGAAACCAACCACACAAAGTTCACATGAAACGCGATGTTCATCTCACATTAAGACATTAGTCTTAAATGCTGTGTGAGATCACGCGAGGTAACGAGGAATTCCTGCGGTTCATTTTCGAATCCTTGGAATATATCCAGAATGATTTGAAGGTTTTGCGCGCTGAAGTTTTGATTCCTGTGCGAGAATGATAACTTCTATTTTAAAATCTTCCAAAATCTTCCTCATCTGCCTCTGTGTCCTATGCGCTCCAAGTGGAGTAGCTTATTTAGCCTTAGGTTTTTCGACTAAGTGTTCTTCTACACATACACATAGTGGTCTACTCATTTCGCCAATGTACTCGTCTCCACACACTTTGTAAGGATCATATAAACCATATCCGAACTCATGCAACTGCATTAATTTTTCCTTAAGACAGCAGAATGAAGCATCCCTGAAATTGGAGCATCAAATAGCCGCTTCCAGTAATTGCGAAACTATTGCTCCTTGGCTAGGTGTAGAGGAAAGCTCGGGCCCACAAAAGTATAATTCTAGCGATGATAAAGACTTTTCTATCCTGCTCTTCATTTCTAATGAAATTAGTGCAACTGTAAAATGCTGCTTAAGAAATTGCCATCCCCGCAAAGGAATCAAAAACTTCGGCGGGCAAAACTCTCGCTTTCCACTTCAAATACTCAGTGGAAGACTGATAGAAAGCGGTGAGTGTGCGAAAAGGCTATTTTGTGTTCAATCTGATTGGTCTTGGTTTCGTATCTTCTCTGTTTGGTTGTGAAGGTGTTTGGCTGAGCGGATTGCATTCAACTTGCCCTTTCCAGGCTCTTAAGAAGGCAAAACCAGCTGGAATGTTAGCTTTACCTCGAAAAAGAATGAAGTGACATCACGTATTTTCTTAACAAGAATATAGAGAAGAATCTATATTATAGTGGTGGAATCGATGAAAGGCAAAAGGGACAGTCATGCAAAAAGCATAAAAAAGGATAAAATGTTTGGGGTCAATAGTCACTTGATGAGAGATATCCAATGCATTCGACTCCATTCATAGCACAGTGGAGACTAAATAAACATGTGGTGCACACACAAACTTGCGGTGGTCCTTGACGTACCAGTCCAGATTTTTTACCTTGCAGACAAGTGTGGTAACCACTTGGTAACCCCGGAGGGATAGAAAGCCTACTTGGTCTGCGATATCGAACCAGAGACCAGTTTGAAGTGTATTGCAGGAAAGCCTAGTTAAGAGTAAACCAATACCAGGATCCACCACCGTCCTGGTATCAAAGTGGTATGGTGGCAAATCTCCCACTGATCCACAAGGACTGCGACTGCCCGTGGTGGTGAAGACCAGGGGCAGACTTTGGCCAGGCTGACCCCGGCATTCCAGGGAACCACAATGGCCTAACTAGCAATTCTTCAAATGATGGTGATTATGATGGGGCCAGTGCCGGCAGTGAGGATGGGTCGTTCAAGTGTCAAGTGAGTGTTTTTTCACTGACAAGCTAGAATGAGGTCTATAAAAGAGTTTCTTATCAACCTTTTGTTAGCTTATCAGCGAAGGAATATCATCAATTTCTCGTATATAATCCAGAGATATAAAACTCCGGACCGCAGGTGTATGCGGTGGGGAACGAGAGCGCGCTGTTGTCCTTTCCGGGGAGTAGCGCACTTCACCACCACACCATCCGGGTCTTTCGTTTTACCTGTCTCTCAGCTAAAGAAAAAAAAGGCAGTAAATAAAAAGGGTTAAGATTGTGATTATAACTAAGTCTCAGCTTAACTGGGTTCAATGTCGATTTGGGCTCCCCAGATCAATCCCGTTGACAGGTGATTGCTGATGGCAAAAGATCAATAGAACTAACTGAGAGACAGGCAAAACGAAGGACCCGGATGGTGTGGTGGTGAAGTGCACTACTCCCCGGTAAGGACAATAGCGCGCGTTCGTTTCCCACCGCATCCGGAGTTTTGCAAATATCTCAGCATTATATACGAGTTATATTTCGCAACATACCCTGCCATTAAAAAGAAAAAGGCAGTAAATAAAAGGGTTAAGATCATCAATGTCATTAAATTCCGGATTTCGTGGATCTCCGTTTTTGTTCTAAAGCTTGATAATATTTCGATATAATGCCCAGCACTCAAATTTGCATAGATCCTGACAGAGGACGATCCTAATTTTATATGTTATGGAAATGCAGGTTTATAGGGAATGGGCAATATTTTTTCGATGAATAGAGGGCATCAGAGCTTGAAAACATGACAGAATTATAGAGGAAACTTTCTCTAGCACTTTTATGAATGGTATGTATGCTGTTGTGTGCGTATGTGGCGCAGTGGTCGGAGCCGCCCTGCAACATACACGTGGAGTCGATTCCTGCGCCCATGGCCCACGAAGCCCCCCAACCCTCCTGGGTCGGCAGATTGGTACCAGACTTGTCTGGGAAGATAGCAGCACTGGTTCGATACATCGGTAGGCTACCGCGAGTCATTGTAAAGTCTAGGTGTGCATTCAGTCACCTCTAAACGATTCTTAATGCAGTCGAATGCATGACGCATCCCTCAGGCATTGATCAACTCCGAAAGCTTTATCATTTTATCCTTAATGATCCACTACACAGACACACTGCTGTAACATTTGGAAACACTTGCCAGTTTATTTGTGTCTATTATTCTATTTTAATACCCATTTGCACAGGTTATCTAACATATGTAAACGAGTGTTTCGTGCTGAGCACACGAACACACGGGCACACGGACAATCACACCCACACACAGCCGACAGTCACACGCACCGACACCGACAGACACAGACAGCGCCACACACAAAACGATAGACACAAAGAGACATACCCACACCGATATACACACAAACACACACACACACAAACGCACGCACGCACGTACGCGCACACACACGCGCACACATGCACGCACGATGCATTTACATATAAAAATACAAATTCGCATGCATATGCACATAGACTTACCGGTAGACATACACATACAACATACACATGCAGTGCGTAGCCCAGACCATGACTTTTTTGTTCCTTAAGAAAGGATATTCTGGATGTTTGACCCACTATTCCGCGATTTCTGTACGTATCCTGTGACTGTAACTTTCTTTTACCGTTAAGCCTTCTCTCACGATTTGTAAAAGATCAATGGATTCGACAGATTCGTGCATGAAAATATACAGAAAGAAATTATTGCGATGAGTGCGTGGCTGGCACTGTGGCAGTGATTCCGTCCACTGTGCAGGCGGCCAGATCCACTCATGCCGTGGTTCTACGTAGCAACGGTCAAACCAAACTTGCCATCCTTCCGAGGTTGGGAAGTTGGTGACAGGCTAGTCTGGACAAGTTGGCTTCTTCCATTCCACGCAGGAATGCTCCAACACACCTATTTCTTGGTTCCAGGGAGCATCGACTCGAAGAGCATTCAGCGAAACTCGTGACGAAAATTGAAAACAACAATAAGGATACCAAGATGTGGCGGAAACTAGGAACGATGGGAGCCCTTTGAACACGAGACTACCCTTACCGGGGTCACGTTCTATCTACCACACCAACCGAGATCTTTGCTTCGCCTTTCCATCGGCCACCTGTTTACCCTATTGGCGTAATCAACAATCACCCCTCAAAGAGAACGATCTGGAGAGTACATGTCGATATTGAACGCAGTTAAGGTAAAGCTGCAGTCGTTGACTGGTTTTTGTTGAATGAACCGATATAGTAAAACTGGCTGAGAACGCGAAACTAAAGGCCTAGATTGGTATGGTGGGTAGCACGTGAGCCTCTGGTAAGGGTTATAACGGGTTGGAAGCCCAGTAATATTCCGATTTTTTTCATATCTCAGCATCCTCGTGGTTGTAGTTCACGCCGCACCTTGGCAAGAAAAGGAAAAAAATAAGCAGTGGATGGAAGTTGGGACATCAAAGGTGAAAAATCCTCAAGCACTAGTAGAATCCACGCTCAAAAGGCGTGAAGACATTCGTGATATGTGAGGAAATGAGTGAAATGCAAGAAGTGCTGAAATTTACAGAATGTGTGTGATGTCAGGTGACGTAATTAACACAATAATAACAAATTACTACAATCAGTTTATTTCTCTTTATGAATCCCATGGCTATCTCTCACTTGTTTCACAGCAGAAGTAACATAGGAGAGAGTTGCTGTTAAGGAGACTAATAAGGCGGAAAGTTTTCCAGCAAACTGTCGTAAAAGAATAGAAGAAGATAAATAAGTGCGACTAGAATAGCTTTGCAAACGTTTTTAACAAAGTTTACTTTTTATTTGGTGCCTATTACAATTTTTCACGGCACAGTATTATGCAAAATGCAATCACAACGATGCTGAGATATTTGCAAAACTCCGGACCGCAGGTATCTGCGGTGGGGAACGAACGCGCTATTACCATTTTTGGGGGTTACGCGGTCACCACCACACAATGCGGGTCCTTCGTTTCGCCTGTCCCTCAGGTTTTATCGATCAGTGCCATCAGCAATCAGTCATCAACGGGATTGATCTGAGAGGCCCACATCGGCATTAAATCCAGTTGAGCTGAGGCTGTAGTTGAGGTCACAATGTTTGCTTTTTATTTGTTGCCTACTACAATTTTTCACGATAAGGTATTGTGCTGAGAGACAGGCGAAACAAAGGACTCGTGTGGTGTGGTGGTGAACGCGTTAGCACCTAGAAAGGGTAATAGCGCGTTCGTTCTCACCGCAGACACCTGTGGTTCGGAGTTTTGCAAATATCTCAGCATCATTGTGGTGTTTAATATAATCAAGAAAAATCAGTCTTATGTTTGTGTATGCAAGCCGATAGCAGCGCTTAGGCGTTTTATATTTCGGCATGAGCTTTCGCTCACTTAACCAGAGGCAGGGTAACTGCTGTATTCTGACCATGTTCATTGGTGCCAAGGTATGCTAAGGCAACCCGACCTCAACAACTACTGGATCAATGTAGGCGCTATATTCCAATAATATTGAGTGTTTTCGAAAGATTTCAGTTTGACCCTTTGACGCTTCGAAGCATTAATTCCCTATCGTTATATTTCGTCGTTGATTTTATCGTTGAGCACAGAGTGCCGCACAGAGTAATACATGGGCGAACCGCCCGCCATGTATCGCCTATGTATTACTCTGTGCGATAGCTATCCTATCCATCAACTAACTTAAACACTTACAACAAATAAACGGCTCTGAAAAAGGCGAAACTGCCGAAACGACAGTTATTGTATTCTAATAAATTCTATATTAGCAACCTCGGGTCTGCTTATTGAAGAAAAACATTGAATTACCAGTCAGCAATTCACATCTTTGCGAGATTTCTCAGCAGCAGCATCAAATACGTCGTTTAACACGACAATCATGTTAAAAGTTCTGCTTCCCACAACTGCACACAAATACGTTCTCAGTTCATAAGTGGGCAACCGAAAATTAAGGTGAACTGTGCCATGCAAACTATTAGGTAACATACAGCTTTTCCACTACAGTGGAACAAATCTCAAGTGGACCAATCATTACATGGACAAGAAGAACCTACAAAAAAAACATGGGAAAAGCGCGGTAAAGAAATGCAGGTTCTTCTCAGCACTCGCAGCTGAGCACGCCTCCTAAACAGTGAGATGGCATCCTTCAATGTAACTACACACCAAGCAGGCCGTGTTTCTGGACAACAACCTAAAATCGTCAGAGTGATTTGAAATCGTTTTCCATCTTGCATATCATAAATAAATAGGTAATTAAACAACTAAGAAAAATGTCACATAATCTCAGCTTTTGGCTCCTGAACTTATCCTACTGTTCTGCCACCGTAATCCACGGAGATGGTCAGCTTTTTGGTTGGCATCAGCTGCGGCCTGAGAATTTGCCTAAGACTCGGGTCGTCAGCGTATTGAATGCTGGCTTTCAATGGAATCCCTAAATTCTGTTTCCGTTGCCGCTCTTTGTTCCCACCTCTTCATGACTGGAAGTAGCTAGTCGATGTGGATTACAGTGCTGTTTGATTCTTCGTAATCAGATTTGTTTGAAGACGACAGCAGTTAGTGTGGACAGAACGACGAATTGGTCGAGAAAGTGGAAAGCGCCAAATATGCTTATATATAATATAATAATATAATAATAAATACCATATATGGTGTTTAAAAATTTGGCTAGTAATTGTTTCTGAGCACATGGTGACCCAAGGAGCTCACCTTTGCAAAATATTGATTCATGAAATATGTGGCGTTTTTAAAAAAGATTAATAGAATGCAGATAATTTTTTTCAGAAATCGGATTAGACTTCAAATGAACCTCGACCTTTTTACGAAAGGTTCTTAATAATACGATATGAGCTTGTTTGTATAAGCCTAATCCAGAAAAGTGACATTTTAGCGGACGTTATATCAACGAAGTTACCTTCTGAACAAAATGATAGAAACTTGCTTGAACGCTTGGATGGCTTTCTTCAAGACTGGTGCTGGATCGAGCATATTCTCGCCTTTATTTTCTTTCCATGGCTTTCGACGTACTCGTTGCCCATTTTTAGTATGATGACGTCTAAGTGTACTAGTTCTTCACACTTTATAGCTTCAAATAAATTTGTGATCTTTTGGTTTTCACTGTTCTTGTCGACTATCTGCCGTACCCTTAGCATGATTGGTCCACATAAAGCTTATTCCCTTAGATCGAAGAAAGCTGGTGATTTCGAGGATCCAAGCTACGGAATTTCACTTAATATTTTGTGTTTGGATCACAGTTTACAAAACATCACTGAAGACAAAATTTCTATGACCCATTCACTTTTTAACTACATAGTTGAATGCTTGAAATATAGAGTGAGTCGTAAAGATAAATGGTGAGCCTTAGGTTTAGGTATTAATAGATCTTCCTTTGCAGCGTGAGTCACAAAAGTAAGTGCCGAGTTTCGAGTTGACTTTTTCCTCCTATACAGTTCTGCTTTCACTTTGTTTTCCATTTTGTTGAAGATCTTAAGTGCACATATGATGTGGTTTCTGCACGCAAAAAACCATCCAGTTCGGTGCCGGTGCTTTCGCGTTATAGGCTTTCCTGAACTGGTTTCTCCTCTGATTAATGGGTACTCCTATCCATTTTCACTTTCTTGAGTTCCCTAAACAATTACAATACTTCAGTGATATTCTTCGAAAAGATAGCATAGCAGAAGCTGCATTTTACGGGCAATTTGTCATCAAATCCCTTATTGTTTTATCTCAATCAGTTGAGTTCATCACGCGATAAATTGAGGTGATGAGCGACTTTAACGAAATAGTTTGGTACGTCGGACTCTATGAGACTAGTGAGGGGCCAGTGTAATAGCTCTGTTTTTATAGAATAGTTGCGACAGTATTTAGATAGAGCACTTAGCCGACGAAGGCTATGAAATGACATTCATTATGATAAGTTTTAGAAGTTCACAAAGATCTACTAGGGCCTATGTGGCGCAGTGGTCGGTGGTGCCATGCAGTACACATGGAGCCGATTACCGCCCACGTGGCCCACCAAGCCGTTCATTCTTCCGGGGTTTGCAAAATAGTACTAGATTTGTCCGGAAAGATATTAGTGCTGGCTCAATACGTTGGTAGGTCTCCACGAGTCCAACTATGCATTCACTCACCTCCAGACACGCTTAATGAAGTCGAATGCATGGCGCATCCCTGAGGGATTGCCAATGCCGAGAGCTTTATCCTTTATTTTTCTATTTTATAGAGGTTTACTGAGAAGATGGGCAGGTATTTTCACGATGGACTGCATGAATGCTTCGTTTCTATGCTACGCTGTACTTTATGCTTCTATGATCCATACAATAAAGTCTTGACCCAAATCCTCCTTGCCCAGGTGGTTAGGCTTTTATTAGGTGTGTGCAACAAGGAACTATTTGCGAAAAGCTTCTAGAGAGTAGTCAATAAGGAGATCAGTCTGAGATGATCGTGTTCATAGTTCCCATCAGAGATTCTTTTGCTCTGAAGATATATTGTCGTGTAGATTGCGAGAACTTTCTGCGTTTTCTGGTTAAATATATCGGTAGCATTGGTGGCAGATCATTCAACTAGAAGTTCCTTACGCTCATTATCGCAATCTGCGCCTCGGAAGTAAATATCCAGAAGGCTTCTTCTCCAGAAGGAGTTTTCTGTGTATAGAATTAGAGTATGAACCGAAAACTTCGGGAGCAGTTCTTTTCCTATACCAGCCCATGTTATAGCTTAGAAGAGCTGCAACAAAAGCCTCAAGAAATACCTGAATAAATTGCTGTTGTTGGCGTTGAAACTTTCGTTTTTGAAAGTGTTTTTGTATTTTTCGAAACCAACTTTCCTTTAACCTTTATATTTCGAAATATTACTACGATTTGTACTAGCTGATAATAACACCGACTTCTGCAGGATGGATTGCCCGAAAGAGAAACAAGTTGTTATCATCGGACAATCGCAACTATCCACCATCGCCGCCACATCGAGACGAGGAACAGGCGTAGACCATCGACTCGGATCGCCGGCTCTGAGAAAGACGAAGACGTCGAAACGCTAGCCGAAAATAGATGTCTTTATCAACCTCGTCTAAGCTCATCAAAGAAAGAATACATGTTGCTGTATTTCTTTTGCACTCTACTCATAACGAATTTCAGCCAATCCGATACCAACATCCTTTATTTTTTTTGTTCACCTAAAGCGACACATGACTTTTTCAGTTTTTTAACTTTATTAAAGTTTTATATTATATATTATATATAATACAAATCTGAGGGATATGTGTATAAACGTGATTAGATGCAAACGATTTCTTTACCCTCGTTTTCGGTCTAATATGTTAAGCCAAGCGCCGTGAGCGTGGTAGGGCAACAGCTGTGTTACAATCTCCATCGTAAAGGAATCATGGAAAATGCGATCGGTCAATCTCGTTGAAGGAAAGAAATTTATTTCAATATGTATTCTTTCTTTGATGAGTTTACACGGGGTCGATAAAGAGTTTCATTCAACTAAAGCTTCGACATCATCTTTCTCAGAGCCGGAAATCTACTTCAATGAAATTCCATGAAGCTTAGTCGAAAACTCTCGAGCCTAAGAATTCACACAAAGACCATGTTGCAAGACATGCTTTGCCAGTGACCACAGACTGCAGAAATACCAACTCATTTCCTAAAATTGGAAAAAAAAGTTTACTTTTACCTCTCCAAATAATTCTAGAGTATCAAGAAAGCGATGGATTTTGACTCTTGGGAAAAAGTGGAGTAGAGTATTCTGAGTTGAAATTTCAAGGAAAAGGTAATCATAGATCAAGAGAAGTTAAATGAGGAAGAAATATTTTATTTTTTAAGGCTTTTGCTAGATCAAAGAAAAAATCGTTAGTGAAATTTTCTTCCACCATAATCGTAGTCTACCTATAAGGTACTTTCGACATCAGATCGACTTCACCTTTTATTCGCTGTCGAAGAACGCCAGGCCGTCGGCAATCAGATGACAAGTGAACTAGGCGTTTCGGAATAAGCAATAATTTTGAAATTAATCCATTTATTGCAACGGACCCTAAAGAAAAGTTTTACGCTATCATTATGCGTTTTCGCCGTTCAATGATCAACAATCAGCAAGCACTAGATGAAGTACAAAAACTTTAGCTTCCAACTGTCTATTCGGGCGAAGCATCGTCTGGTGGGTAACAGCCGTTTCACAGCAGTAATCCTCTCTTAACAGCCACGTAGACAGGTTGGTTCCGTCAAGTCTCACATTTATTTGTCGCAGATATTTTAGTACCAAAATAGTAAACAATTTACATGCATACTTGACAGCTGTTTGAACCAAATTGCAGCACATCATCAATTCGACACGATCTGATCTCTGTCTGTTTGTTTGTTTGTTTTTGTTTGAAGCTTACTTGTTGACCAATATGATAAATGTAGAAGGTATCTGTGAAGTTTCAAACGACTCATATGACGTTTTGTCCGAATACCTCAACGATGCTCACTCCCTCTCTTTGAACAAACGAAAACAAACAAATCAGAAATCCTGGGACCGAACGTCATACGTTCAGCTATCCCAACACATTTTCCTTGCCATGATTCTCGTAGATGTTCATGAAGAAAATAATGCAAGACATCCTCTCTTCTTCTATTGTGCTCGAATTTTTCTTGAAGCATTGAAAAAAGGATGCACAAAGTTTTCAATGGTGTCTCTGCCAGTGTTTTGTTGTGTATAATTCCAATACAGAATAGAGCTATATTCCGAGTAAAACTAATTTTCCATACCTCTTGATACAGTTAATAGCTTTCCTCATTCCTTTTTAAAACTGTCTCACATTTCTTCCAAAATATATCATGTCTTTTTAAAGAGGTTAAAGGCTGAAAAATCATTTGCATTTTTCCACATTTGCACTTGACGAGGGTCGGGGTAACACAGATGTAATGTGGTACCAGTCACTCATTCACCACAGCTGACTTGGGCTCTCTAATAGCTACCCTTACCCCTCTGTGGCAAATTTTCAGCTTATTCAGAAGATGTAAAGGATACTCTTCTAGCGATTGCACACTCGAGTCACCGAGCGCTTTTTAGAAGTGCGGGAAAAGCAGCTGTTGAAACGAATTTACAACCAGAAGGCGAATTTAGCGACTAGAAGTGACGAATCCAATGAGATTTACCGGAGAGAGAAATTTTTATGATTACTTTTTATATCCAAAGCTGAAAATGTTGATGGTGATCTTAGTCATCTATTTATTTGTACTTCACGTGTGTTTCTCGTTCTCGTGGGCTCTTCGTTCAGTTTCTTAACAACTGCTCAATGCGGTGTCCTAACACTCAAATATTCCTGCCGTTACTAGGTAGCAACGCTAGATAGCTTTGAGCTAAATCTTTATCGATTTTAAAGGTTGTTAGTGTAACTTATTCCTTTTCTCTCAGAATTTCATATGTGGTCAAGCAAAATAACATTCATCACCAGCGAAGGCACGACAAGTGCCATTTTTTCAATGGATGATGCCTTGGATTTCGACTTCAATCTCTGATCAGCGCGAGTTCCATCCGTTCGTCCTATGAATCGAAAGACAGGCTCATTATATCTGATGCTAAACTAGTGAAAGCACTCAAATTTTAGACGTAGCTGCGAAGTAGCGTAGGTAAAAATTATATATAGAGAGCCTCTAAAATAATTCATAGGGAATTTACTTAACATCGGAATAGACTAAGCACCAATTTTAAGAATGAAAATTCTAATTCAATCAATTTTATTTCAACTACGAACATATTCTAGTGTTCAGAATGAGTTCGACCTCCTATGCAAAGTAAGTTAGAGCTTTAACCATCATTTGGTGAAAAATCAGGGTTATCTATAGCTCGAGCCGCTTCGTTGTTTACCACAGCACAGCTGTCTCTGCGTACTGGACTTTCATCCACCAGCAATGTGTAAGATACTAATGTTGATTATGCATTTACTATGTGATAAATACAGTGATACAAAGTTATTGATCGATTTGTGCAGTTGTAGACGAAAACATATCCATCCAATGTCATCCTTACGGAGTTTTACTTCTCAAAAATTCTACAATATCTTGGTTGCGACAGTTTTTAGAAAACAGTGAAACTGCATATTTGTAGATTTTCACATTTCTGGGCGAAAAAAAAATTTCCTATTCATTTCTTGGGAACAATTCTAGTCCCGTCGTTGCTAAGATGCAAAGGTGACGGTAGTACTACTGCATTCGGTTTCATACGTGTTGTTTTTTGTTCATGTTGATGTTTATGCCAGGGTCCCATTGGATTTCGCCATTTTTAAATTCCAGAACAGGTCATATTAAATATCATGCAAACGACGCCATTCATTATTTCCATGAACTCCTGTAAGGCTTTAGTCTTATAAAAAGCCCTATAAAAGAGCATCGCCGGGTGAGTATGGCTCACTGGAGAGTGATGCTCCATTGAGGAAGATCCAGCTCGATGCGCGACGAAGATGCCACCTCGAGAACACGAAGAAATGTGGACCATCGACTCGGATCACCGGCTTTGACGAAGACGAAATCGTCGAAACGTTAGCTGAATAAACAACTCTATCAACCTCGTGCATGCTCAACAATAAAAACACATATTCTTAGCCTTATATTTCCACCACTCACTAAACAGCGTTCTGAGTTACCATTGTCTTTAGTTGTAAATTGTGTAATTACCGTATTTCCGCAAAAGAAATCTGGCAGATGTTGGCGCAAATCGTGCAGTTTCCATACGTGCCGTTGGGCTGCAACATTCCATTCCACGAAAACATTAAGAACTAATTGATGATTTCAGAGTGTTAAAGGAGTCGTGTAGCGCAACAGTTAGATATGCACAGCAGTACACATGTGTCTGTTGGTTCAGGTTCTCATGAAAATCACGCTACTCGTCACTCCAGGATCGGCGAGTTGTTACAGACCTGGTAGGATTAAAGCATGACTTAGTAGATGGGTGGGACTCTGAATGCTGTCCGCATCCTATTGGATCAATCGACTCTGGACGACTTTTTCTTCATTTATTTATCTTCAGGGTGTTACATAGAAATTTGTGTAGCACTCACCAAAATTCCTCAAGAAACACTTTTGAAGCGTTGCCAGATAGAAGAGTTTCAGTAATACAGAACGAACGGTAATACTTCGATCAAACTTGGCACGACAGCATTTGTAACAGCGCCTTTAATCTGCTCAGGGACAGCGGTGAGGCAACAAAACAATCCTGTCGGCATCATTACTATGGAGTTGCACCATGCATACGAGATTGATCAACGCCGACAGCTTTTATGAAGTGCTGAGATATCTGCAAAACTCCGGACCACAGGTGTATGCAGTAGAGAACGAACACGCGCTGTTGTCCTTACCGGGGAGCAGCGCACTTCACCACTACACCATCCGCGTCCTTCGCTCTGCATGTATCTCAGCCAGTTCTATCGATCTTTTTGCCATCAGCAATCACCCGTCAACGGGATTGATCTGGGGAGCCAATATCGGCATTGAACCCAGTTAAGCTGAGGCCTCGTTATAATCACAATCTTAACTCTTTTATTTACTGCCTTTTTCTTCTTAATGGCAGGGTATGTTGTGAAATATAACTCGTATGAAGTGCTAAGATATCTGCAAAACTCCGAACCACAGGTGTATGTAGTGGAGAACGAACACACGCTGTTGTCCTTACCGGGGAGCAGCGCACTTCACCACTACACCATCCGGGCCGACAGCTTTATTCTTTTTTTTGTGGCGTAGTTTTCGGTAATGAAAATTGGCACACGAAGTTTATCTAAAGCTAGATGACAAGGTCGGACAAATCCGAATGGAAAGTTTCTCTTTCCAGCAAACAATACCACGCAAAAAGTGATGTGATGCCGCTTAGTAGCAGTATGGGTTGGTTGCAAGGCGAATGGACTCGAACAGCGTCTAACGACGTCCATATGTCAAATCAAAAATCGTCAAGCGACAGTTGAACTAGAACAAAAATCGAAAGAATTGCATGGAATATGGATACAAGAAAATCAGTCGAATGCAAAAAGTCCTGGAATCCGCACAATAAGTTAGGCCAGGTCGTGTAGAAAAGAAATATCGCCAAATAACTCTGCAGTTACTTTTCCGCAACGGCTCATTTGCCTTAGACATCGTTCATCTCAAGAGACAACTGAGCGAAAAAGATCCACACAAATGCACGATCGAGACATACTGCTGTAATGATACGGCTGTGAGCAAGCGCTGCTTGTTCCAAAGGAATTCACTACTGCAAACTCTTCGATTGTAATTGTCCGAACTTTTGCGAGCTTTGCTGACGGATTCAACTTGACTTTTTTGTTAGTATAACATATATTAGTTTCCTCCTACTGCATGTGGTTGATTAATCTTAGGATCGCCTTCATCCTAGAAGAACACTAGTGACAGTGTGGTTAACCTTCCTTCCATCCGGTCCACGAAGGCTAGCGACTGTCTACGAACCCTCTAGCACTTCTATTACAGGATTTCTTGAACAATACCTCTTAATAGGTACTAAACATGTGAGGAAGACAACCGTGGATCATTAAACGACATCGAAATATAAATAGAGGACATACTTCGTAGAAAGATAAGGCTAGGTCATCTGAATACCTACGTGTCCGACTATTCCACACGGATTGAGGCTTTTTTTATGCGTTTATCTTGAAAACTCTGCCCCAAGAATTAGTGTTAGGCTGTGGGATTCGGCGGAAGAATCAAGTAGGGAGACTATTCGCGCTTTTTTTGCAGGAATTTGATATTTTCAGATGCTCCATCCAAGCTCGAATAACAGTGAAAAGTTTATCTGCGTTCCTAGGGTTAAGTTTTCAACCACATTCATTCGATCCGTTTCTCTTCATGCCTCTTTTAGCAGTTGATCGATCTCCGTTTGCTCAATCGTAGTGTTCACTCACTGTTAACAAGATTGCGATCGACTGGCTTCTTCCTCAAAATCCACTTGAATCGGCTTTTGCACCGCCCACCAGTAGAGTTGCTGATCTTTTCTATTATTTGCCCACTCGAGAATGGTGTTCTCATCTCCCGTAGCTTTTATGCTGCTTCATTTCCAGTTCATTTTTTAATGGCGTTTTATGTCGCTCGATAGATGGAGCTTTACAGTAGCATGCTTTGCTGCTCTAAGTTCTCGTTCTAAAAACTTCGTTGTAAGTTGTCCGTCCTAATCAAAAGATAACCAAAAGATAACCTTTATTTTATCGCCTATATGGACACTATTCCTCATCTTCCGTATCCACTCGATTTAACAAATATCTTTTAAGTAGTATTTTTTTGGAAACTTTTCTAAAACCCCATAAGTGTGATAAATTACTTTATTTATGTACTCAGTATCTTAATGCAACTTAGAGTTCCTGACTAGCGGTACTCGTTTTCGTGTCAGTGATCATTGACCTATACTTAGGCCTAGACGTAGAGTTAGTCTCATAAGTCACAAGATAATGGAAAATATAGCGCAAGTACAGTAAATGGACGGTTGTTTTCTAGTGCAATGAGTTTTCTGGATTCAGGCATTGTTAGCTTCACATCTTCGCACAGCTTTTTAATGATTAAATAAATGACGCACTCGTATGAAGGTTTAAAAATAGGCGATGATGGCTAAAAAAGCAAGCGATATCCAGTCGAAGAGTTGAGCCTTTGCACTTTGCAAAGAGTGGTTGCAGAGGTCGGTGATATGTTGCTTCGATAAGCCAGCTGACGTGATAGCAATGGAGATATGGAGATATGGATGCTATGCAGGCAGTGGAAGGTGAGCATCGGCTGGCTGTAAAGAACTGGCTATCTGGGGGTGGCAATGGGAGGAAATGCGTAGGTGTGTGTTCTGATTGTAATGAAGATATTGGTAAGATTAATGTTGCGGTTTCCTGAAGTAATGTTATGAAACTATCACTGATATGTTGAAATGGAGGAGTTGAGAGGTAGTGGAAAAAAACGGGTAGTTAACAATCCTCAGAAACATCCAATCTTTTTAAGTGATGATTGAACGACTCTAGGGACAATAGAATGTTCGATGAATCTAAAAATCCGCATGTGTGCTAGGAACAGAAAAATAGAGTCAGTGTACGGAGAGCCGCTCACACATGGATGTTGGAACATGCCCTGTTATTCGGCGATGAGATCCAGCCGCTGGCAAACACTCATCTGCCATTAGAAACCGACTTGTTGACATAGAGATCTCATTGCAGGCCGATAGAAATGAATACTTTCTTCTGATTCTTTTGTCATTCCAATGTCCGATCCTTAAAAACACTGTGATATGAGTGAAATACAATTCCTCTGCGGTATCTAGGGCAGGCTAGGCTATTTTGTATAAGGACGTGCTATAAGCATTGATGTATATACGTATATATATATATATATATATATATATACATATACATGTCTATATACATATACATGTATATATACATGCATGTGTATATACATGTATACGCATATAAATATACAAAATGTACATTTGTGTGAACATGGGTCAACAATGTTCATGATAACCTTCGCTGCTTCCATCCAGGGATCTAAAAAATGGGTTTTTTCGTTCTGGCAGTTATGAGGAAACGGCAAGTTCACGAAATTCTTATGGAGTATGGAGTGTCTTCGCGTGTTTCTGTCCAGATAAATACTTAGAGCATGCAATAGTAAGCTTTTATACTTTTCGAGCTAAGCTGTGCTTTATACTTCTTCTTGTTCTCCATTCCGATGATTGAATAAAACTCCATTGATTGCATTCTCTCTCTTCTGTGTTTTCGATGGCTTTTGATAATGTTGGCCGTGTCAAAATGAGGCGTCAAGAAGCGTTTCATCTTTAAAATATAGCGCTTTCTATTTTTAATATTCATTCTAAATGCTTGAACACTTGTAATTTTCTAGGATTCCATTAGTTTTACAAGAGTTATTTTTTTATGAGTAAATGTCTGTTGTTCAGTTCATGTCTAGTCCTTTCGTCATCGTGTTCTCCATTCTGCGTTATGCTTCCGTTCAGGGTACTGGTGATGCCATGTGCGTGCTGTCAGTGTTGTGTTTGTTGTAAATGTCTCTGTGGTAGTCCTGGCTCCTCTGGCAGTGACTCATACGATACCCCTGGCGTAAAACATATACCCAAACCCGTCACACGTCCGTGCCAACGCAAACGTCGGGTCAAGCAACGCCGTTCAATCTCATACGAAGCACACCATTCCGTCACCAAAGTTGCTCCATTGCAAAGTGTTCGTCCAGTCGATGTGCTATCGTTCTGGAATGTTCCGTTGGATGTGGATGTGGTGCCATTAGATACTAAACCATTTACTGTATCCGATGAAAGTTTACTGTGGATTGACTATGAAGGCACGAATCATGATTGTTGTAGGCAAAAGCGGAAACCCGGTTTCAGACCACTTAGAGGATCTTCTGCTCCAACGTGAGTGTAGTTGTGATAACATGTGATTTAATGAAAAGAATTGATGAATATTGTTATAAAGTTACTTTTTAAGAGAAAGAGGGAATAGTTCCGTTGTTGCGGAAGTCGACGATGAAAACTTAGGCAACATTGTTAATTTGTAATATTTTTAAAGCACTATAAACATATTACAGAACTATATTTATTGAGTACTATATCTTCCGAATAAATTCGAGCTTTTCTTGAAGTCAAATCAGTCATCGAAGTCAGTCCTTGTTGAAGGCCTTAAGAAAATGAGGTAGTGGGTAGCTCGGTAGCCATCAGTACAAAACTGATAGCTGAAAAGCACCGACGTACTAGTCCCTCTTAGAAATTGATTTTGTGAGCGATTTTCGGATCCCTTGCATGTCTCCTCTATTTTCAGTTGCGGTACGACGGCCGCACCATCATCGGCCAGCAGTAATTCAATTGGACCACTTCGGAAAACAAAGAAGAGAGCTATGGACAGGAAAGCGAACGGCGGAGGATTTTTTCAAGTAGGACGCACTGAGGAATTTCATGTGTTTTATATTCTTGTTTGTCTAACACCGTTGTCTAGTGCTTACTAAAACTGCCGTTGATGAGGTGAACATTCTTATTTTAAGAAGGTAAGGCTGAGTTCAGTTCAGTAAGGTTTCTCCTCATCTTCGCCTTAATATGTTTTAAGCAACCTAGACGATTATCTGCAGGGGAAGGATTTTTTTTAACACAGACCTCCGATTCAAAACACCGCGATAAAAGTGGGATGAAAAGAGCACCACTAAAAAGTACATTATTCCATGTTATTTCTGAATTTACAATAAGATACACCATGGATTACAACTATGCTTTAATGATAATCATACAAATTAGATAAAAATGATTTTAATGAAAACACCAACTTTTTAAAAACTGGTGCAAAATTCCTTCTTTAGTTTGAGCAGAAAATATTTGTGGTATATGCTCTCGGCGTGTGGTACAGTTGTCGGAGGCGCCCTGCAATGCACACGGGATCGATCACTGCGCCCCAGGCTAACCAAACCCTCCATCGAGCAGCACTGGCTCGATACATGGGTAGGACACAGCGGGTCATTGTAAAGGCCATATATGCATTCAATCACCTCCAAATGACGCTTCATGAAGTCGAATGCATGGCGTATCCTTCAGGGATTGACCAACGTCGAGAACTTTATCATTTATTTTATTTTATGCTTTCCACTGTAGCACATTAACTTTTAAAGTGGTTAAAAGCTAAAATTATGATTCCATCAGTCCATTATCGGATTGATGACTACAGAAAAACAGCAGCTTGATAACGGTGCAAAACT
Organism: Angiostrongylus costaricensis; assembly: GCA_900624975.1. Classification (NCBI taxonomy): domain Eukaryota; kingdom Metazoa; phylum Nematoda; class Chromadorea; order Rhabditida; family Metastrongylidae; genus Angiostrongylus; species Angiostrongylus costaricensis. The sequence goes on from UYYA01004485.1 coordinate 20,826, forward strand.
ACTTATTCCACGCAGGTGCTGTTTGATGTTTTGTAGGTGTAGTTAAGAAGGTGTAGAAGAATGTGACATTCCGCTTTCAGCGCTGCTTTGGTGGTTCGACGATCGGCCAGGAGAGGCCGACGGTGTGGCCGCCGCCACGCGCACTGTCGCCGTTCCGGGACGAGAATGACTACGCCACGATAGATCGGCTACGATTCGGAAAACGTGAATGTGAGTCTGGAACTACTTTTCTACCATGAGCATTCCTAGAAGGTCTTCGGTGAGAATTATTTAAGTCCGGGTTTTGCTGTGTAATCGCCATTTTTACTGCAAGTCTTATAACTGTCAAGCCATTACGTATAATATGCGTACTGAGTATACATGCACACGTATGTCTCTTTGTGGCGCAGTGGTCGCAGGTATCCTGCAACACACACTGCAGGCGACTGCGAGCCATGCAGAGGCCGGACATGCATCCAGTCACCTCCAAACTAATCTTAATGAAGTCGAATGCATGGCGCATCCCTCAGGAATTAATCAATGCCGGGAGCTTTATACTTTTTGTTCTCTATGTTTGTTTTCTTATTTTCTTTTTTATTTATTTATTTGTGAGTGCAATTCAATTTCTGACAAGTTTTGTGGTGCCAGTTTGCGTTCCCATCGAGGTGGCCTCTATCAAGAAGTTCTGTTTAAGAAATTCGGTATAGTCAGGTTTTCGCGCTCTAATTGATTTTTCACAATTTCTTAGTGGGGTCGCGTCCTTCCACCAGTTCATTCTTTTCACGGTAACTTGCATTAGTAATTAGCCAACTGAAAACGGAAGCGTCAACTGTTGATATGAATGGAGCCCGTGTTAACCAATGCAGTGGATCGTCATTTATAAATCATCTGAATGTTCTACTTTTATCGTTGTTCTTTTACTCATCCTTACCGGCTACGACGTAATGTGAGTGTGCGAGCAAAATTTTGTGACCAGCGCAGTTTTGTCGCCTATCCTTCCTATAAGTGATGACCTTCCTTCATCAGTAAGAGGGTAGAAATAAAATTGATTTTAGTACAGTAGTCGCTACCAACGGTCCCTCCTCGTAATACCGTATCTGGTTCCGACAATAAAATCAAATGCTTTCGGCGTTGATCGACCCTTTAGGGATGCGCTATGCATTCAGTTTCATCAATAATCGATTTCGAATGATTGAATGCACATCTGGATTTTAAAATGATTTATGATGATTTGCCGATGTAATGATCCACTGTTTACATCTTCTCAGACAAGTCTGATACCAACATACCGACCGCGGAGGTATGAAAGGCTTGGTCAACCCGGGGCGCTGGATCGAACCAACGACCACATATGTAATGCAAGGCAGCTGTAATCATTGCGCTACATACTCCTTTTCAATAGCCAGAAATGACCCTAAATAAGTTGATTTTAATATTTTTAAACGCAGTGTGGTTGACATGTAAACATGATGCGTTTTCCGTTGCCATAGTTCAAGTATGGTAACAGTTATAATGACGAAAGTAGTGACAGGGCAAGTTAAATCCATAGATACGTTCGTCCATTTTATCCATAGGAGCTGTTTCTACTGATATTTTATAGAGGAGCAGAACAACATGGCTGAGGGAGAAACTGGGGTTTTGCAAAGTGTTTATTTAAAGCTGTTTAGGTCTTAACTTCCCGATTTAGCCTCACGCTGAGAAAATCATAGTCTTTGTTGTTGACGAACTTTTGATCACAGCTTTTAGTGGGTGTGCTATAGCGCTCGCACAAGTCAGATTTTTAACTCTTAAGCAAGGAACGAGACATTCGTAGAGAAACAACGAAGATTTCCGGAGAAGAGTCACAAGACGGAATACAGAGACTACGTTTGGAATGACAGCGATAAGAGATGGTAGTAGTAAATATACTTCCCTGAAGTTGTCGTCATATTTCCGGTTAGGTTTTAAGGTGATCCAGAAAAGAATGAGATTACTTTGGGATGTCACTTAGCAGCTACACTTTGAGTTTCAAGCAAAATAAACGTATCTCTTTCATTGTTACAGTCTTTCATAGTGCTCACAACGTTGTGGTTAAAACGACTACAGTGCTGGCGGAAACTCCAAGACATACCTGTAATGACATGTTTTCACGCCCATTTTCTTCCTTTTCGTGTAGGGAGATGAAGGAATACAAAGACACGAGGCTTTGCTCAGAGAGCTTTTCAAAAGGATGGATTTAGTGAGGTCGACGTTTTGAAAGAGGAGAACTGGAAGCTAAACATAGCATTCACCAAACAGATCTATGAGGTTAGAAACTCATCAGTGTTGTTGTGACGACAGCCCTGGATGGTTTGCTAATAGATTCTTCTAAAAAATTTACGTTTACCAAGGTCGTCAAACACGGCAGAAAACTCTTTGGCCTTGGCTCATAAAGAGAAGGCTTCTCCGGAGATGTTTTTGACTTTGAATTCTTATGTTTGAGTGTACATTCCATAAAGAATTGTTTATGTCAAAGCAGTGGTGTGAACAACAACCTAGATAGTCTGCAGTCGCAACAGCTGTGCGATAAAAATATCCGGCTACTCTGCTTCGCACCATTGAGAACGCTGCGAAAACAGAATGAATGCACTATTTGCTGTGCATATAAATGCCTATGTTGAGATTATTATAAGATTGTTAAAAGGCTGTATGATCCAAGTGTGTGGCCTTCGTAATCGTCCTCTACGATGCACCTTCCCTAAAGGTGAACAAAGCGCAGCGGTTAGAAATACCATGAAATATAGGCATTGCCGCTTATTCGTCTCCGTGACCGGCCAATTATGCTGCTCACCCATTTAAGGTCGGCAAATTGGTACCATACGTGCCTGGGATGATCGCAGATTCACAATGTCAGGAGACTGCCTGTTGTGAAGACCTGGAAGTGTTGTAGCAAAGCTAAGCCAGGATTCTTAATTTTAGCTAAATTCTTGCATCGTGTCTGGGAAACTCCCAGACACGTCAAATACTTGAAGGGTTGCTGATAAACTTACTCTATGAAAAGTTGGTTTTTACGGTGTGACCTGAAAGGCAAAGCGCCTAGCGTAGAAGATTCTTAGTCGGATACTTGGATGGCCCGCACTCACTGATTGTGCGGATCCCAACTAATCTCCACTTTTTCGGAGATTTGCTGGTTTAACCATTGTGCTTCCCTGTAATCCCGAGGTCAGCTTGGCCAAAGTCTGCCTCAGGTTGTCACCACCACAGGCAGTCAAAGCCCTTGTGGATCAGAGGTACAGTTGCCACCATGCGACTAATTTGATGCCAGGACGGTGGAAGATCCTGGTATTGGTTTACTCTTAGTTGGGTTTCCTAATGGAAACGTCGGGCTCTTTTCCAGCTTGGGAAACCTTGCCAATGGGATGAATCCACCCGCACCAGGACACCCAGGATCAGCTCCCAACCACGATGAGGCGGTAAGCCGTTGGAAGATAGAAGATTCAAGATGATATATTATTGGAAGTACAAGGTTACGATTAAGTTTCATATCTTCTGTGACTGTTCTAATGCATTCATCAAACAAATCGGTCGGTTTTGAAAAGCACGGTCCAAGAGCTTCTGACCAGTTGTCTTGCAACTTCGTCTATAGAAACGCCCAAGTTTCTGTGTGATTTCATAATTTCTCGTCTTCTTTCATCATTGGCATGTATAATGTTAGTCGATCATGAGTATCTCTGAATTCGCAAGAATCCCATGTTCATGGGCTCTCAGGTTTTCATGGTAGGCAATCGTCGAGCTTACAAGATTGAAGGGAAGTTTGTAATGTCACCATTTCAGGCCAACACCAATTCCTAAGATTACCTTTCGCGTATTGAAGACAATCCACCCAGTTTTATTTTACTGGGCAAAAAATACTTTTTGCGGCTAGAAATGGCCGAAGAAAAAGGATTCATGGATTTTAGCCTTGCTGTCACACGTTATTAAAAGAGGAGAATACTTTGTGAGAATACTTTATTTTCAAAGTTGACCAAGTTAGTATACAGATGTCTAGGGGTTTATATCGTAAGAATTTTCGTGAATGATTAATTCATTTAAATGGAGAACAAGATATATCCCAGGAAAAAAAAGCAGCAGCGTATATATCACGATAATTTCAAAAGTGGCCTCTGCCATTTCTTTTCTATTTGTTGCTATTTCGTTAATCGTTGGTTCGACTCCGCACCCAGCTTAACGAAACCATCCGTCCTTTGCGGAGTGGAGAGCTGTAACCAACCTAATTCAGAAGGATAGAAACACTTAGTTGATACACGCTTAGGTTCGCTTAAGTCGTTGTATGAGATAAATGTGCATTCAGTCACCTCTAAAATGTTGAATGAAGTCGAGGGCATAACAAATCCTCTTTATCCTTTCATTCTACTCACCACATTAAGCCACACCCCTGAAATCTGGATAAGAGAACGGTACGTATGATAAAAGATCAAGAGGCGTTATCAAATACGCTGTCCAGAGGTTGAAACTAAATTGCACGTCGAACGTTTTGTCGTATATCCTCTATTCCTAAGTAGTTCTACTCTACTTTTCTTCGACAAAAACGAAAGTTTATTGATAAGTATATCCTGTACTACCTTTCCACTGCGTATCGATCTATTTCATCGAATTTAATCAGCACACATATTTATAGCATCTATGCCAGCGTCACCACGTAACGTTCGCTTCACAGAGGATCCATCAGCACAAATATTCGCTGACAGAGCACAAATGCAGTATCGACCGCGAGGTATTGTCCAGTCCTTCATTGATTTGATTTTTTTCATTCCACACCCTATTCTTGTTATTGGCCCAGTTTTCTTTAGAAAATTTCCATTTTTCCATTCAACTTTCCATTTTTGGGTTATCCTTCTACACACTTTCTTTCAGACAAATCACTTTGAATTAACGGAATTCTTTGTCTAGTAGAATAGCTAAAGTGCTAAAATCCACTTAACATCCATATATATATATATATATATATATATATACATATATACATATATATGCGGCGCGTGTGGCGCGGTGGTCGGAGGCGCCCTGCAGCACACACGTGTCTCACGCTTTGAGGGTTGAGGTGGCTGAGACAAGTCATATATGATTTATTATCTTTTCGGTTATTTTTCTTCAAGTAGGGCTTTTGCTGCATTTTTTGTGGCTTATGCAATATAGATATTGTAACGGGTCAGTCGAATAAAGCTTGCACTTGAAAATATGCAAAACACTTTTTTCAAACGAATTCGCTAACGGGTAATTTGAATGCTAATTGAATGACAGTTATTTTATTTCCAATACCTATAATGTAGCGAGGCGTGGCGCGCTCGGATGTATCCCCGCGCTCCAGACTCACCAAGTCTTCATCCATCCGGGGTCGGCAAGTTGGTACCAGACTTGTCTGGAAGGATAGCAGCACTGACTCGATACATCGGTAGGCCGCCACGAGTCATTGTAAAGTCCAGATATGCATTCAATCACCTCCAACGATTCTTAGTGAAGTCGAATGCATGGCACATCCCTCAGGGATTGATCAACGACAAGAGCTTTATCCTTTTATTCTATACGTATATATATATATATATATACATATATATATATATATACATATATATACGTGTATAATCGTTATACCCTTAGAATCTATCCAATTAACAAATAGAACTATGGAATGCTAAGTTTTAGTTGATTAGTCGATATTGATCAATCAATTGTTAATATCCGTAGGAAATTCATTATTTAGCCATCGGCCATCCACGTGGCTATGGTCCGCGAAGCACCCAGGAGTCATTGACGCAGCTCGATGAAGCGACTCTTGATTTGCTCAAGCTCAGTTCTGAGCCTGACAATCTAGCTACTCCTATTACATTCACGTCCTCCAAGAGGTAAAGTTATATTTCTTATAGCATGATACCAAAACCAATCATAGATCTCCACATATTATAGCTTTAAACACCCCAACGCTTTATCGCTTCGTCGTGGCTGAGAGGTGTTCCTAGGTGACGCGCTGCGATATACACCAGGGGACTCATAGGCCCGGCCGGGTCTCCCAGGCTAAGAAGAAGTCTGGCGTTTTAATCAGGAAGCCCGGTTAGGAGTAACCACCACCGTCCTAGTGTTGAAGTAGTCACACATGGTGGTAAATTTCTCTCTGATCCACAAGAGCGGCGACCGCCTGAGGTGGTGACGAACTGTGGAGGACTTCTGGTTGGCTGACATCGGAACTCTAGAGAACAACAATGGCTAATGCGGCAAATATGGAAATTATGCTGAAGCCCGCACAACGAGTGGAGACAGTGGATCCAAGTGTCCAAGTAAGCATAGATTTGAAAAGGTATCACCAACCACTTTCGGTTGTCTTCAGTGTGCATGGGCCTAAAGAAAGTATGGCTATTTTTCGCTTCTATGATGCTTTTGGCATGTATTGGACATCAGCAAATTCGTCGCAATATGAGCCTATATGTTTCACATGTTAGTGAGAATCATTTGTTCTTTACTTTTTAAACAAACATATGTCGACTTATAGTGGACTTCATTAATCAAATTGAAAAGATCGTAGTTGGAGCAGTGATAGTGATGCCGTTCCATATATGTAAGACCCTAGTCCAACTCCAATCGGCACATCCAAGCCCCCCATCCTTAGGACTTAGAGTATTGGCACCAGACTTCTCTCGGAGCAACTCGATCTCGCCAATTCAGAAAGATGCGCAAGTGTCTATGCTGAAGATCTGCGAACACTCTAATGCAGCTGTCCTTGGGTTCACATGGTAATCAACTGAACCAGTACGAAACGACATTCAGAAAACAAGAATCGCCTAGTAGCAGCTGAGTGCACTCGCAAACCCGAAGACCTTGGTCGATGATGGATGCTAGTCGAATGCAAGAAGTGCTGGGATCAAGACAATGTGTGATGTCGGATGGTGCAAAATAAATTTAAATACAAAAGAAAACAGATCTAGAAAGTCTTTCCAATGAGGTGCACACTTAGGATCTTTGATCTAACGAATAGCCGTTCTCAAGATTTGCCATTGTGCTTTGGTATTGCGGATATCAAATTGGCTGTACCAGCGGGTTTTCATCCAGCGAGATATCATTGTATGTTCGAATAAGTCGTTAATGCAAACGGCTTCTACGCTCGCGTTGAAATTTTAGAACGTTATTCTGGGTACACTTTATTAAAACCATAGAAAATGCCACTTCAGAAAAATTCCATGCATTCCCCTTTAGAAAATAACGCGCATTCTCTCTATGTCCTCAATCGTCGCAAGTCTCTCCAAGTTCTATATATATCGAAGAATTATTGGCTAGTTGTGGAAAAAACCAAGACATGTGTTAAGGAATACTTAGTCGTTTTGAGTGGAATAGAGATGCACTTATACATATCATGGGAAAAGTACTACACGAGGGGAAACACATTAGAGGAAACCAGCAGTCTCCATTTCTTGTCATCTGTCGGGCTGCGCCATTGGGCTTCGTCGAACTGAAACACGGGAATCGCATTCATTTTTGTACAAACCTTTTAAGCTTATTCTTTTTCACCAATGGAGAGTTACCAATGAGCTCTCGACTAGTAAAGGCTGCATGTGTGGTTTGTCGGAGCGTCCTGGAATAGAAGTGAAGCTCTTTAGCTAAAAGTTAGCCCGAATCGCCACCTGTGTTCTTCGTAATCACTTGAATGCAAGCTCTTGACAGAATCGACTTGAAGGAGACAATGTTGATACGCATGCATGAACATGTCTCCATGCATACAAAAGGTACATATCAATTCGGATTAGCGGAAACAATAGTGACTCATCTCGTAAATGAAAGTTCTTTTCTTGAAAGCACATGGTCGTTTTTGGTTCTCGGTTTAACTCCCTTCCCAAAACCTATAGAAGAAATACATGGTTCCACGTGAATAATTGTTTAAGAACAGGAATTTAGCGGTTTTAGAAGGTAGGAATACTTCATATGATTTTGTAATTTTTAGGATTAATCCAACTGCTGATTATTTACCTAAAGCCGCTTCCACCAGCTCTGTGAACAAGGTGATTCGAACTGGGGTAAGAAATTTTTTATTTGCATCCTGTTAATCAATGAATAACTTGAGTGAGCGTCAGAAAATCATTATTCGACGTTACCAGTGCATTGCTTCAGGGCTTCCTAATACTATCCACACCTTCGAGGTGCGCAGAAGGCAACCACACTTCCTGTTTGAGGCCGAGAAGATACACGTAGACAGCATAGCAGGCTACTCCCTAAGACGCTGAGAATACTTATGGATAACTTCTTGGGTTTTGTCGGAATGGATACCGGGGTTCATTTGTTGGATGCAACTCAGACCGTCTGCAATGCTTTGATTCACTTTATTTTAGTCCTTCACCGAATTGTGGTACAGAGCACGTTGCCCGTAGATATGGTGCACATCCATCTGTATTGGTGTGAATACAATTATATCCAGATGATAGACTAATAAGCAGTTCATCCTCTGTACGCACCTGATTTACAAAACGTATCTCGGCTTCATGAATCCACGTGTAGCATAGTAGCTAGAAGTGCCTTGCAATACACATCAATCGCTGGTTTATTCCCGAGCCTGGGCTCATCAAGTCGTCCATCTCGCTCGGCTGGCAACTTGGTACTAGAATTGTTTGGGAGGATAAAACAATGACTCACTACGTTTATAGATCTCCGCAGATCATTTCATAGTCCAAATATTCATTGAATCACATCTACTGTGCTTAAATAGAATCGAATTCATAGCGTATCCCTAAGGTATTGATCAGCGTCGAACGCTTTTTTCGTTATCCTGCGTCTTAGGAAAAATGCTAGGTCACTTTTGTTCTTCCTTTTAACCATATTTGGGCAATCTTAGAATACGTCGCCTAGCATTGCGACTGGTCGTGTCGAGCTTAAATGAAGACGATCTGTGGCTTACGATAAATACACTTAGAATTAGAATTCAAATCTAGTATATTTAAAGCGGTAATGCTCATAGAACGAGTTCTGCTTATAGGCTAGTGGTCGTGCACGTGTGGATCAAGTTTTTAACTGGGCTGTAGAAGATGATTACCAGGACGTCACTCGTGCTTCACGTCAACAGCTAGGTAGTGTGAAGGGGAATCGAGAGCGCGCTAGCGGCCTCTCACCGGAGGCGATTCGACGCAATGAAATGCAGATTCGAAGTGGCGTCGCCGAAGCTCGTGACGAACAACAAGTTGGTGAAAATTATCACCGATTAATCTGTTTGACAAATGTATGTTTCTCTAACTCTACATTTTTCTAGCGGATTTAGAGGTAAAAGTGAGATTGTTACTGCTATGTTACTTTTCCAAGGGCGTGTGGGGCGCAGTGGTTGGAGGCGCCCTGCAACACACACGTGGAGTCGATCCCCGCGCCCATGGCCCACCAGGCGTTCCATTTCTCCGGGGTCGGTAAGTTGGTACCAGACTTGTCTGGAAAGATAGCAGCACTGGCTCGATACATCGGTAGGGCACAGCGAGTCATTGTAAAGGCCAGATATGCATTCAATCACCTCCAAACGGTGCTTAATGAAGTCGAACGCATGGCCCACCCCTTACGGATTGATCAGCGCCGAGAGTTTTATCCTTTTTATGTTATTTTTCCAAGTATTTTTTCACGAGTTCTCTAACAACACTAATTTCTTCGCATTAGTTTCGCGAATGAAAGCGAACAGAATTGACAAAAAAGTGTGGAATGTTTTAACATTAGTCTGTTGCTTCGTAAAGTTCTATGCTATCATTTTTTGATACGGTTACCGATTTAGGTATATGGCTTCAGTGCTCCGCAGCCTCGTCGTGCCACCGAAGAGATGAATGGTGTCGTTTACCCGATACCGCTTAATGCGCACATGGAAGAGTCACCCATGGGATCATCGTTATCACGTGGACTGTCTTCTCCACTGGGTTCACCGCCTCTACAACTAGGACGGGAGAAACCTCTTCTAGAATATCAGACGCCCACGACGTCACCAATGAGCACCAGACGCACCGAAACCATCATCGACTACGAACAAAAGAAACATGGTCCTCCCGTGGTGAGCAAAAGGAACCATTCTGAACTAATGGTTACCAGTATGAGAGAATTTTTAGCAAAAAATACTGAGTCACATAAATTTGCTAGAGCTAAATATATTCTTCAGAAAGCGACTACTTATACTTATTGTACTTTTTAGGAGCATAACACTCGTATTTCATCGGGAATTTTGTGTTGTGTCATATGTTGAACATATAATAGTTATAACTTCTTTATAAAAGAATAGTGTTTATCCTTTATAATGTTGGGGCTTGATTGTATAACATTTTAAGGTACGAACGACAGTTGAAGGAAAATTGAAGATGGAAAAAATCGTGGGAGCCGACCTGATTACGGTCGACAGCTGTGTATCAGGTGCATGGACTGTGCGTGATACAGTAACCAATTATAAGGTACTGTTTTGAATCATCAAAATAGAGTAAACTGCATTTGAAGCGACAGTTAATTAAAACACACAAGTAGTGTCATGCATTGATACCAATATAATACGTTAATAGGTAAAGTAGACAATACGCATCCATTTCAATGCATTTACCTTCCAGCTGTTTATTTTGCCATAACGAATCTTTGGATACCTATTTCCTTGGGTACTAAAATAACCTGTCTTCACTGGTTGTGCGAGCCTCAACAAAATCTCCATTCTTTGGAGGTTCGCTGGTTTAGCCATTGCTGTTCTCTGGAGTCTCGAGGACAGCCCAGTGAAAGTGTGCCCCAGGTCATCACCACCACAGGCAGTCGCCCCTTGTGGAGCAGGGAAATTTGCCACCGTGCGCCTAGTTTGATAGCAGGACGATGGTGGATCCTGGTACTGGTTTACTCTTAGCGGAGCTTTCTAATGGAATCGTCGGACTTCTTAGTTTGGAAGACGCTGCAGGAAAGATGAATCCTCCCGCTCTACATGGCAGCCCGACACCCTGGAACACCTCCCAGCCACGATGAGACGGTACACCGTTGGTAGGATAATCAGTCTACTTGTTCTTTATGCATAGTAGCGTATGTACTAATAGCTTTTATGAAATAATGTTTATTGGAGGCGAAAATTATGTCAGTAATGTGGATCGTTTCAGATCAAAACCACCATAGGAAAGAAAAGTCTGATTTTGGAAGAGGTATGTGGGACGATATGAAGTCATACGAATAGTGCCATATTCGCAGTTTCAGATGAAAGACGGACACTCAAAGTTTAAGATCACTTTAATTGAAAACGGCGAGACAAAAATGGAAAGAGAAGCGACTCTAGAAGTTCCGGAATTCATGGTTCGTAGTTTCGTAGTGTTAGCTGGTGTCAAATGCTCTTAATGATTTTTCATAACTGACCAAAAATTTGTTTTCCAAAATAGATAATCATACAGTGAGATTTATTTACTTCGGGAAATCAATTTTCCTTGCGAAAAAGTATGTTAAACTACGTTTTTTTTTTCGTATCGTGACTGAAATATGAGGACAACAAAAATCTTTTTGTGCTTGCCAATTAGAAAACGAAACTAAAGTGCTTTGCCGATTAAGGCTTCTTATTAGGAAAAAGGCGCGTGTGGCACAGTGGTCGGAGGTACCCTGGGACACACATATGGGATTGATCCCGGCGCCCGTGGCTCACCAAAACTTCCATCCATTTAGGGTCGGCAAATTGGTACCAGGCTTGTCTAAGAGGATAGCAACACTGGCTCGATAGATCAGTAGTCTACTGCGAGCCAATGAAAAGGCCGAATATGCATTCAATCATCTCCAACGATGCTTAATGAGGTCGAATGCATGGTATATCCCTCAGGGATTGATAAACGCTGAGAGCTTTATCCTTTTACTTTTTTTATTAGGAAACACCAGTTTAAAGTGACTTCCATAGTTTTTGAGGATCTCGTTGTGCTCCATGTTTTAAACGTCGATTCTTCAAAATTTCATGCGTTTACTGTGTTCGAAATCGTCAAAAGGCGCATGACATCAGAACAGTTTAAAGTTAATTGTAAAAGCACATGACAAGTAGATAAGCTGGATTCGTTGCTGTGGACTGATCCTGTCTGTTCTACCTGAAATGAAATGACGTGTCGATTCGAAAAAAATCTGTAGGATTCTAATGGCATTGAGGGTTTTTATCATGTTTGATTTACCTTTATGTCTATGGAGACAAAAAAGAAGACCCTTCAGACTGGTGTTACACAACCCAACTCTAGTAAGTACAGGGTAAAAGAATAAAGCGCTCGATACCTTTTTGATTCCATTAAGAATTGTAGAGGTGATTAAATAAATATTTGGCCTATACAATGACTAGCGCTACCTACATATGCATCAAATCGGTGTTTTTATCCCTACAAACAAGTCTGCTTCCAAATTTCCGACACTCTGGGGATGGACCTTTCGTTTGCTTGAGTCGTGGGATAGAACCAAACGCCCCGAGTGCTTTGAATGACATTTCTAACCATTGCGCTAACCGTACGCTTTGAAGTATTAATAAAAGCACAAATGGGTTTAAATTGTTGAGCTCAAGCATAAATATAAGCACAGCATTGAACACAATCACAAATGTTCCTAAATTTAATATATTTACAACTTCTCTCTAACGAAGCTTAAATAACTAATGCATGTAGGAAAGTGCTGATATTTGGAGTGATATTTATATATTCTTGCAAATAGATGGACATATTGCTTGCTTTGCCATGTTATATGATGTGACGTGTCATCATAAATTACCGCTTTGCTTTCAGAACAAGAAGGACTATTTAACGGAAGTCGGTCAGCGTCTTCTCAAGGACCTCCGTGAGGATGCAGATGCCGTGAGTGCCGTGACACACGTTGAAGTGGAAATCATCGAGGATGTCACCAATATCTTGAAGACGTATGTGATTGGAGAACGCGCTGATGATTATTTGGAGGAACAAATGATTGATGCAATTCACTATGAAGAACACGTGGATCGAACACCTTCACCAATCGAACAAATGAAGGTTGAGAAGATTTATGTAGACACATTGACAGTGGAAGACAGAAGCCACGAATTAGAGAAAGCTGAGATTAATCTCTTAAAAGAAGGGCGCCATTTTGAAGGAGAAGGAGCGCTAAAAAGAGTTCGTCGACTGGAATCCGACGAATCTGATGTAATCATATCGAAGACAAGATGCGCGAATGTTGGCGCCGATTGTTGTCTAGCCAAAAGGGAAGACAGTTCCACGTTCACTGTTTACATCGCTATTCCTCTGATACAAACGATTTCGATGATTCTAACTAGGAGACGTGCTCAAAAACATGAGCAGTTCTCTAGATCGATTGCCACCACACAAAGCGGACAACAGTTTGAGAGCGAATCTTCACTAAGACAGTCTAAACAAGTAGAAACTATCGTAGACGAAAGAAAGAAACTTATACAACATGGCGAAAACGATCTCCCAGTAGCACGCGTCCAAGAAGTCCTAGCTCAGAGAAGCGAGAAAGAAACAGAAGCAGATGGCAGGAAATATGAGATGGAACTACGAGGTCAAAAACTGGTCGGGGATATTGTGATTAAACGTCGCGAAAGGGCCGTTGACTCTGAGTCTTCTGAAGAACTCCCACTAACAAAGACCATGATTATAAAGGAAAGAGAGGCTCAAGGTGGACAATACGCGATGGAAATACACGGAGTGACACTAAGGGGTGAAAAGACATTCCACCGCGAGGGCAGAGTGTATGAATCAGAGTCTGAAGAGTCTATACAGTGGAATCGTGGCTCTCCAACGACAGTAGACTTGATCAAGAAAGAATCCCACTCATTCTTCGACGTCGTTTTTGAGACCTCAAACATTTATGAACCACAAGCAATATCTATAAAGCGAGCCGTAGTGAAGAGAGAATCTTGCGAAGTGAACTCAGCATTCTCGCTCCCTAAGGTCAACGCTGAGGAGGTTTCAATTGTTATGAAGACGAAGTTGATGTGGAGGGAAAATTTCTTTGGAAGAGAGCTCAGTGAGCAGTATTCGTATGTAACTATCAGTCTGCAAAATCTCGCCAAACCAGAAGAGAAAGAAAACGGCGTTGAGCAAAACTTGGCTGCTATTACTCATGTGAAAGTAGAGTGCAGTCTCCGCGAGGCTATGGAGGAGCAGATGATGATGTTATACAACTTTGAAAACACTGTTCCAGCCATCGGAGAAGCTCTGGTTTTGCGACGAGAAAAGAACCGACATGGAGCAAGTTTCTTCACCGCTGCTGCAGAATTTGAGTATATAACGTTGAACAGCTTGTTGAGTCATTCTGGAGAAATGCTGGGATTTGAGAGTTCCCTAAAAACACCGAACACCATTAGGAACGCAGTAAAACTTAAAGAAATGTCTTTGGAACATGCTACTAGTGTGATATACCTTCATAAAACGCCTGGTATACAAGATCAATATGCCGACACGGTGGCGAGAGACAAACATGTTGGGAGTGATTTTCTCAGGACGCGTGCTGCATCAGACAGCTGTCTTATAGCTCAGTATGCTTTGAAGAAGCAGTCATCGTTTCCGTCAGATATCGTTGTTCAAGCGAACATCAAGACAGCAAATAGATCATCATCTTCGTTCCGTTCGTGGGCATCCGAAAGCCGTATCATAAACGCAACGCTAATGTTAAGCAAAGGAGCAGTCACACAAACGGCCGCCATTAAAATTAGCGATCGCAATCGACAGGAGACGACAACACACGTTGCCGAGTATGGACACGATCAACAACACTGCGCCGTGATGCTGAAGAACACCGGCGGAGCACACGGGAGCACATCGGCCGCGCTAGCCGAAGCGGTCACAGGTGGGTTTCTCATAGACGTAGACACTCGTACGACAAACAAAAGCTTCCACCTCACCAATTATAAAACTATGCTGCCACCTTGCGGTGAAACTCAAATAGCATGGCCACAGGCCACTCTTATATCCGCCTCCTTCCTTCTCTCAAAGCTTTCTGAGCAACAAAAATTACACGATGAAAATTTTCATCAAGATATGCGTATACGTCGAAAAGACGACACAGCCGACGTTACTGTGTACTTTTTGTACAAACGAGTTCTTGGTAATTTCGCAATGGCCGCCCTTGGTATATATGTCGGCGAAAGGATACGACAAATTCGAGAACAACAACTTTCTAAAGAAGTAGTGGACACCTCGGAAAGGTTCGAGCGGCACACCCGACAGGTCGAGTGTAGGGACGAGTTTGCACCAATCGCACGAACTACCACTGTCGAGGACGACACTACAGGTAAGCATTTGTTGCACGAAATGCAACTTACTGCTCTAATGTGCTTATCCTCAACAGTCCTAATGTATAGTAAAGCATATGTAGTTCAGCGTAGTCTACTAAATTTGCACGCTCGTAGGATATGTCCACCTTTACAGAAACTACCTTTGCGAAAGGTATAGCTGATAGTGTGGAATTTGTAGTTGTAGATCGTTAAAAGTCGTAAATAGATTTGAAGGTGATAACTAGAGATAGTAAACCCTTACATAAATCTAGTGTCTTCCGGGTATACGCTAATGATACTTTAGTTTCTTAATAATGGATTTAGAAAAGTAGTGGATTTTGGTTACTATAGGTATGAATGTGCTTAACAACAAGGAACTAATCGCATTTGAATAAGGAATATAACTTCTGTGCAAAACTAGAATACAATAGATTAGGAAGAAATAGGTACCATACATAAACATTAGAAATGGTAATAAAATAGAAGCATATTCAAACTCAAACATTTAAATTAGCAACGTTCCAAGAGAAAAAGCAAGCAAGGGCAACGACAAGAAAGCTGCAAAAGTTTTTGAACCCACCAATGAAAATTCAACAGAAAACTTTTGAGAGAGAGAGAAGATGACTAGGATAACGGGATAGACGAGCAGCCACAGAGTAGAAAGGACAACGTAGACAGATCATACCACTTGGATACTTGGATGGCATATCTAGTTGTGCGGGCCCAGCATAATTTCTGTTTTTTCGGAGTTTTGCTGGTCTAGCCATTGTGGCTCCTTGGAGTCTCAGGATCAGCCTGGCCAAAGTTTGCCTCAGGTGGTCACCACCAGAAGCAGTCTCTGGCCTTTGTAGATCAAAGACAGATTTGCCACCATGCGACTAGTTTGATACCAGGACGGTGGTGGATCCTTGTATTGGTTTACTCTTAGCTGGATTTCCTAATGGAAAAGCGGGACTCCTTCTCAGCTTGAAATATCCTGCTGGGGGATGAATTCCCTCGCTGTACATCGCAGCCCAACACCAAGGAACACCTCCCAGCCACGTTGAGGCGGTGAACCGTTGAGAGGGAGCATACCACTATTACTCTTAATATGGTAGCTCTAAGCGAGGATTGAATAGAAGGCAAAGATCTTTACTTTGTTACCATTGGCCCACCAACTTTAGATAATAAATTCTCGACACTAAGCGAAGTCTTAGAAGTATTTAGAAGGTAGATTTCCAACGAAGACATCTATGTGGGAGTAAATAAAGTGACCATAGAAGACGAGTCCAACCTTTTTATTCTACCTTTGCGGAATCGGAGCAGATGTGTAAAAAAGAAGTATGCAGTTCCTAACAAAAAACGATGTGAATTGAAGATGGATTTCACTTTATATATAGAGGACATAGTGGATTTTCTATAATGGAAGTCACCGTACAACAAGCCCTAACTGCTTCCGTAGAGCACCCTTCAGCAATAACAACAACACAAGAGGAATTAGGGACACCGAGAGTCATGAGAAGCATCGGAAACATTCAAAATTTTATTGAGCACTTATTTTACCAACCCGACAACGAAAGCGCATCTAAATTTGGCTCTCTATATTTTCTAGAACCAAATATTGACGAAGTCCAATGCCTAACGCATTGAATGCATCACTCAGAAAGTGATCAATACCCAGAGCTTTATATTTTTTCACCCTTCAAGAACTGTTTTTCAACGGAATTGAAAAATAATATCGACAAGATGGAAAGCCATAAAAACCATGAAAAGCTTCAGACGGCATAAATTAGTGAGAGGCCTATACTATCTGAGCTGATGAGAAGATGACCACGTGGTTACAACCTCATAGAAGCAGTTATTTTATGCATAAGGTAGAAACAAAATCAGTGTGGTGCCCATTTAAGCATCACTGCATAACACAAACAATTATAACCTACAGATCTGATGGGATACCTGGAAGCCCGTACAATGCTAGAAAATGGTTACAGTCTCAACTGACAATACTTGCCCATCTCTGGAAGTTTTATATGGAGATTCCAGCGCTCTTCAATGCTTTTATACCAAAGATGGTGAAGGATGTTGTGACTGAGAATGATTCAACTTTGCTTCAAATTCACTGTATTACCGATCAATTTTGAACTTTCTCAGTCATCGTTGAGTTTGGTATGGGCAAGCATTCAAGAATGAAGAAAACCAGCGGTAGCAGAGTTAACCACGACCTTATACGATTTGACAGAGAAGTCGACAGAGCGCATATGGCACAGTGGTCGCGGCGCCCTGAAATGCATGAGATCGATTCCCGCGCCTCTGGTCCACCAAGCCTTCCATCCATCCAGTATCGGTAAACTGGCACCAGATTTGTCCGGGAGGATAGCAGCAGTGACTCGATACAACGGTAGGCCACCGCGAGTCAAGGCAAGATATGCATTCAATCACCTCCAACGATGCTTAATGATGTCGAATGCATGGCGCATTCCTTAGGGATTGATCAGCGCCGAGAGCTTTATCCTTTACACTTTAAGGAAGCAAAGCAATAATTTACCATTAGCGGCGAAGTATAAGCTTCTATTTTGTGAATTATATAAAAGAGGAAAAACCGCTCATGTTAGAACACTTATACGCAAAGAACAAAGTGGACACAGCTCATATGATGGGGATGGAGTAGATGGCAGTTAAGGTGCAAATCCGCAAGCTCCAACAGCCTCTTTTCAAGTTCTGGCAAAATTAAACTTTTTTGATAGAAGTCAATGGAAGTTATATCATCTCATTAATGGCAACCATTGAGCAAACAATGGAATGAGGAGAACTGCGTGGAAGGTACCAAGACGAAGCAGGGATTTCTGGGATTGTCGAGCATCTCAACTTTGAACTTTCAAGGGTTGAATTCGGGTACTCATTTATATACGGACCGCTACAATCAGCAATTCAGATTTTAACTCAGGTATTTGACTCAAGCTAGTGAAAACAGCTTTTTCCCGCATAGTGAAAGCTGTCACGGAGGTTATCGAGAAATCAGTGCACACTGGTTAGTGATGTTTTTAACTTCGTAGCTGAACGACAGTTCTATTAGCTTCTGAAAATAATAAGAAAATTTTTCATGAAGAAGCAAAAACAGTTGTCTGAAACTCCTTGATCGACCACCTATATCACCTGTTGTCCCGCTGACCATCGAGTAATTCGAGCGGGCGCCGATAAATCCTCCATTTTTCCCTGTGGCGTGCAAGAGTAGCCCAGTGGATTCTGCTCGCTCTAGGGATTCGTCGAGCATCATATCTTACTTGGAGAGTTCTTGTGAAGAACTCTGAACATCGGGTTCGTGGTCCTTCTGTAGTACGCTTGACATCCCGAGGAATTAAGTCACTAACGGCTCATGTCCATCGATTGTCGCACCTAAGTATAAAGTGTCCGGCTCACCTTTGACAGTTTGGCGTATAGAATCTAGATCTATACGCCTTGATCAATAATTTACGTGGTCTTAGAATTGGAAGTGGAAATAATCGCGGGAACACACTGGGATTATGCAGAGGACAAACTCAGAATCGTGAAGGAATTCTGTAGAGTGTACGCGTTTTACAAAGAAAACGCTAAAATTTAACAGCTCAGACATCAATGCTTTACGAACAGGTTGGACTAGAAACCGTAAGATAGAGCAGTGGACGGATTGAAAATAATTCTGAACGAGGTACAGGAACTACGTTTCGATACCACTGCTAAGGCATTTGCGATCAGGAACAATCAAATATTGGAAACATGGGTTTCAGCACAGTTGTCATCGCATGGAGTTTAGAGTTTAGACGACCAAGAAGACCGAAAACGATGAAGCGGTAACGTCTTCAGTTTCGTGAGCGTTCAGTCCGCGCCATGAATAACACTTTTGGGTTTAAAGAAACAAAACAAAGCACTTCCATGGATGCGATTTTCGCCCTAGCTTAATGACGATTACTTTAATTTCCTTCAATTTTCTAGAGTTTGTTCAGGCGGTAATTCACCTCAAGATTCATGTGAGAGCTATTTTACGGAAACAGTGAAACCATTTTTACCTCCTTTCTTGAGTTGGTGAAATAATTAGAGCGATAGAAAACATTTCGAGATTAGGAAGTTAATGAAATTTTGTGGGAAGTAGAAAAAATAATCTCAAGGTAAGTCACATACAAAGTGATTAAAATAGAAAAATCGAAAGTGATTTCTATTTCGAAAGAAGACTTAGAAAATCATATCTATGTATGTTATGCACTAGATTATTTAAGATCGGCTAGATCTTGTTGTAGTTGATGTTGAGAAGGTGTTCGCAACTACCACTAATTAAATTAACAATCGTTTCATTTGTCAACTGTGACGGGCTACTGAGCCAATCTGGTTGATCACTAGACTCTAAACCATGCTGACGTCTTTGGAAACCGTTGTGACAAATGTGATTGTTAAGCAAAAGATCACCGCAAGCTCCAGCTGAAGAGGAAATTTCACACCAAACATCTGATGAGACAAACTGTGCATCAGAAACGTTGAAAAGATTATGAAACGGCTTTTGAAGGTTTCAATGACAAAAACCACAACCTCCTAAGGCACTGTCGTCTGATAAGAAGCGGAATTCCGATTTGGAAGAGCTGCTACGGAAGTGACCGTAAATATCTCACTTAATGGCTTCTCAAATACTGAAAAGGCTCTTCCGCATAGGAACCCCCGTATGTTGCCACTTTCACTAAAGTGTTACTGGTTATGCAACCGAGAAAAGAAACTGCCGAAGATTTTGAGCAGTTCTTTATCAAATATATTGAAGAAATATCAGACCAGCAGTTCCTCAGTTGTGAGGAACAAGCAATGGTTGAAATTACTCTGGCCACGAATACATTCTTATGGAGCAAGTGGCTTTGTAAAAGTCTATTTCAATGCGTAGGGGAAAAACACCCCTAGATCAACCAATCGAAAGGATTACGAATGAAGAAAACTCCTGTACTATAAAAACCGCTTTGTATATTTCCAAAAAGGTAAGCTCGACTTCCAGCTACCAAGTATGTTGTTAGAGAATTTATCCGAACCTGTAGATTTTCAGCAAGGACTAATTGGTACGTATGTGACAGCAAATCGAATTATAAAAATGAAATGGAAGCGATTCTAGTTCCTATGGAATATGAAAAATGTGGTGTTAGAAGACGAAGGAATTAGAGAACAAGGGAAAAGTAATACAGCACAAGCAAGACTGAGCAAGCTACAATTGAAAATTAAGCAAGTCCTTGACGCTCTGTAAGCATACTGTGTTAAAAATTATTAGTAATAGCGCACAAATGAAATATCCCCAAAGGACTTAAGATCAATAGGTATTCGCAAACAACTCACTTCGAAAAGTACCCAAGCATAGTGAATGAATTTGGAAACATTACAGAGCCGTCAAAGTTGACCATGACTCAAAAACTTGATTCCGAAACAACTGGGACGGCTGTCTCCTATGGTCACCTCCAACCTAAACCACAAGCAGATGCAGCTAAAGAGTACTCGATACCAGAAGATCGGCATCTCGTTGATACGGCAACAATTTTGGCAACAAAAGAAGAGATTTTGGAACGCACGGATTATATCCATATGAACAGATCAGAAAAGATAGAAGCTACGTTCGTAAAAAAGCTTCAAGAACAAGTTACTTCCAAAGCACTGGCAACGCACGAAGAGGGAGATACGTCACGATACGAATTTTGCATGGAAAATCAGACATGCGGTGTGAAAAAGACACATGCCGAAATAGCGAAACTCGCTGCATTGAAGAAAGCATCGGAAACTCAAGATGAGAGCTCTTTTGGGTTGTGGAAGACTTCGGATGTTAAGGATGCAAACCTTGTATTATCACTGGTTGAATCCAACCAGGAACACCTGTTTAATTCAATTCACGCACCGCTGGAACTAGAAATGGAGACGACAGGAGAGTTTAGCCGCAGGATTTCGGCTGACGCCTTCTCAGTCGCCAATCTGAACCAGTATGACAGTGCTGGCCGAGTTTTCAACATTGAGCAACAAAAGAGTGATTATCATCTCGCTAAAGATGACGTCAAATCATTTACTTCATACCATTTGATGGATATTCCGCGAGAAACGGAAAAAGCAGCTATGTACGAATTCGGTTCGAGTAATGCCGACACACTTGGGGCTCTTGGTTTTTTGACTCCAAAACAATCTGAGATCGATGGAGCTTCTATTCAAGTAGTCGACGTTCGTCGACTGCAGCAGCTGAGGTCACTGACAGCAAGCAGTGATGCTTTGGTTGAAAAATCAAGTTCAATCAAACGAGAAAGTGCTATTGGAGAAATATCTAAGCATATAGCACTTCATCATCAAGGTCATATCGCATTTTCCACTACAGCTCCATCAGAAGAAGCTTCCAATGTTGATTTCAGAGGCACGAAAGACACCATCTCTCACAGTACCGGACTATCACTGCCAATATCAAATATGCAAGCCGCAAAAGTTATTGGAAAAGAAGCCAGCGAACATTCAACATACGGAATTTGGGATTCACGCATCTCTACGGCAACTTGTCAGGAACTATTCCGTGGAGTTGGCATGGAAACCATTGACGTTGGCTTTTCAGCAAAGTCAAGTGCGGATGAAATGATCCACTCAGATATCGATTTTGAAGCGAAGCCTAGTACCATGGTATCATCGGTACTTCCACTTATTCAGAAAGAAGAAGACCAAAGATCATTCATCACTGATCACCAAAAAGTGGTGACAAGTTATCAAAGATCACCATTGGTGGAAAATGCGCTGACTACAGAAAAAGATTTCAACATAATCCAAGTGGCCGGAAGTTTACGAGAATTCGGTCAGAGTGAGGCTCAAATGGCAGCTTCATTAGGTTTTATTGAACCACCAATGGAAGAATCTGGCGGTGCACTTATAAAGTTTGATACTCAGCGAAATTTGGCTGTGGAAAAGGGAACGAAGGCGGCTTGCAAGGCTAATGTTGAAGGGTTAGTAAATGTGGAAAAAGAAGGAGCAATACTCCAATCGACGAAAATTATCAGCGATGTTCCTGTAGAAAAAAAAGCTATGGTAGCGAGGTCTGCTGCTTATACGTCGGCTGAAGGAACTACGTCCTTCTTTTCAGTGGAAGAGGAAGCGTCAGCAGTTACCAGTATAAATGACGGAATCATACTGCTTTCTAATACCAGTCTGCCAGAGAGTACGGAACACTTCATCCATGGACTTTGGCAAACTAGACCTAGTGCACATACCAACGTTACGTTAAGGGAACGAGAGAACTCGGTAGAAAAAAATGTGTTGTCTACTAATGCCCTGCAACAAGAAGAAGCGTTCTTGACGGAGGAGAAATCTCGGGACGTTTCAGATAGAACATGCTATTCACTGGCTGAAGAACAGAAGGAGGTCGCTTCCAAACAGTACGGCATTGCATTAAAGAGTGTATCGGGAGACATTAAGAGACCAGCATCTGATGAAACAGTCCTGGGGCATATCCCTAAACCACGATATGACTCATTAGCTACTGGTTTGAAACAGTTCTCGAAAGAAAGTACTGAAGTGGAGGTCATTGCACAGTCTATTGAAAAGCCAAGAGAACAGTTTGAACAACAAAGCGTGTCATTGCAGACAACTAATACAATTCGCCTTGTTGAGAAGATGGAAAGCGCCAGCCAAGAGTTTATGGATCAACCAGTAATACTAGTGAAAAGTGATAAAAACGTGTCTGTGCAACAAATAGTAGCAGAAAAACCAGTATTTCTGGATGTAGCTAAATTAAAAGCAACTGAAGAACACCTAATAGCGACAAAGGTAGATAGAAGCAAACAAGAACAATGCGAGGGCAAGCTGATACTTTTGGTGGACAGCGATAAGCAGGAAGGCGCGTTTAAATCTAAAGAAAGCACAGAAGAAGCAGTAAGTGTGATATCTAGGACTGTTGACACCGAACTAGGCAAAGAAATAACGCTAGGGCACCGTGCTTTGGAAACGGAACGAGCAATGAAAGTTGTAGCAGCAACATGTGAAACTGTAGCTGAGGCGTTGTGCGAACTACAAATGACGCCAGTAGGCAATGCATCGAAAGTCGTTGACGATCGTAGGCAAATTAGCGCGACGCGACGCTTAGGAATCAGCGAGCGGAAACATAGCATAGAGCTAGAAGGATTACCGCAAAAGGCTGATATTGTAGGAAAACACACCTATTTCCATGAGGAAAAACAATCCAGTGATCACCGTGAGTACGGCAACGAGGAGACCATGCACACGCTGTCTATGTCCAGAATAGAAGGACCTAAAAGTAAGAAAGAACTCAATGAAGTAACTAGAAAAATTGCGAAAACGTTGTCATTAGAACAGAACCTTCATGCAGCAACTGAAGACATTGCAGAGATCGGATGCGACATCACGGCGGAAATGGAGCATGCTCAAACATTTAAGAACTTTGCAGATTTTCATAGAGCAATGAGTGTCGGCTGTCTCAAGGCTACTTCAGACGAGGGAACCAATTTAGATCAGCAAATAACTCAGAGTGAACAGGAACTTGGGACTAACCGCCAGTTTCACTCAATCCATAATCAAGCACTGTCCTCACAGTCCTACAAAGAGTTTGTTTCCGAAGTCCAAGGACTTACGACTCAATGGGACATCATTGAAACTGACCAAACAGCACTTATATGTTGGAAGGACGCAGATCAACAGTCATCAGAGCTCTACACGAAGGCCGTAGCGGACCTAGATGTAGGAACGACCTTAGATCTCACAGTGAGACGACCAGCACGTCATGGAAATTTGGAGATACCATTGAATATACAGGATTCGGCTGCTCTACAGCTGAGCGTCGATGAGGCTCGAAAAAGCTTCTCTCTCCAAAGAAGCTCTTCGGTGTCTCATACCATGCATACAGCTGCAGATGTGGCGACGTTGAAGAATCGTGGATTGTTCCATGAATTTGGAGACGACGGCGTAACAACTTTCGTAACCCTCGGAAGGCTTCAAGTAAAACAAGTTTCTCAAGAGGAAACTGCCAAGAGTATGCCAGATATGAGGAATTTTGTCCAAATTCATTCTACACTAGCTTCCAAGGATATCTCAACTTCAACGGACTGTCTCATCCAAAAGGAAGATGCGAAGGAAAACAGATTGAAATTGATCACCGCTGTAAACCAAGAGCAGCTTCATAAAAGTCTACTTGCAGCAAAAAATGCAGAATTGAGCTCAACTTTAAAGCTCCAGCGCGTGGACGAGGCAGCTAAAGCTGATTTTGTGGCCAGAAGT
Source organism: Angiostrongylus costaricensis (assembly GCA_900624975.1). Lineage (NCBI taxonomy): Eukaryota > Metazoa > Nematoda > Chromadorea > Rhabditida > Metastrongylidae > Angiostrongylus > Angiostrongylus costaricensis. The sequence continues at coordinate 45,223 of UYYA01004485.1, forward strand.
CGTATTTCAATGCAGGACACTGGTCGAATTTTTGAACCGAAAGACGAGTTGGCCTATTCCCAGTATAACACACATACAAACGACTATTTGACATCGCAAGTTATCGTGATTGACAATAAAGAACAGTTGGAAGCAAATCTACATGGAAGCACGGAGATAAATGTTCAATCGCAGATTAACGTAGAACGAGATGATACGGGGCAACTTGCATCCATCCGTATACCAGAAAGGAAAAACGAGAACGAAGAGCGGAAATTTGAGGTGCAAATGGTAAAGTCTGAAAAACTGCTAGAACGTCAAGACGAAGAGGAGACGCTTGAAAGTATGAAAGCACTGACAATAAAGGAACAAGTATCTGCAAAATATCACGAATACGGCGACGAAGAAACACAAATCTGCACACTATTCGGAAAGATCGTCCAGAAAAAACACGAGATCGAGGAAGTTGAACGCTCCAACCCTACTGCACGTCAGTGGCTCGAACAATTGAAATGCAATGAGTCGGGTGATAGACGAGTGGAAGTTATGGTAAAACTTCAAAAGATTTCAAAACCATCGGAGGCTGAGAGAATTGTAGAAATGGTGAATGACAGCAATGTTTTGCTGAACCTAAAAGCAAGCACATCTGAAGCGGCCACTACCTCGTCTCTTTACTCCAAATCAGGGCACAAGGAGGATGCAACAATCAAGCTCCAGCCTTGTACAAAGGAAAGAGCTGAAAAGAAGCTTTTAGCACAAGAGTGGAACCTCCAGTCAATATCATCTGAGTGGCAAACCATTTTAAGCGATTTAGAAGCTGAGATCACCAAGGCAGAGGCACTAGGTGCACGTTATGATTTTATAACGAAAGGTTCTTCAACGATAGATGCAACTAGCGAGCAGCAGATCTGTAAGGAGCAAACAACAGCTGGTATAATGAAATCCATTTCCACGGCTAGTATTGAAAAGGAGCTACGATCGTTCTCCATCGATCACGAGCACCGTGTTCTTCAGATCGAGAACCTAAGTAAGGACTTTGAAGAAATAGAACAGCTAGTAGATGAAATCAACAGAGAGTCTGGTATCCGGAGATCGTTCAGAGAATATGGTCGTGCTGAATGCGACAGCGGAATCACCCTGATACGACGAACTTTACCTAAGTCTAAAGAGACTTGTAATCATATCGTGAGCATTTCCGCTTCATTACAGCAAGTTTTTGCCACTCAAGCTGCTAGTGATGAGAGCCGTGAGGCCATTGTAGCTGTTGTATCATCGATCCCAACAATGAGTGCAGAAATAGTGCCAAAGATTCGTAGAAAAGAAGAAGTGAGACTCTGTACGAGACATGCAACAGATATCACCGCTAGTACAACAGCAGATTACTACAGTTGTAATGACAGAAACTCAGAAATAGTGATAAAAAGGACGCACTTCATGAAAGAAAAGAGTAGTGAACGACTTCGAGAAGTTGGGGATGGAATGGTAGAAATCTTATCAAAGTGGGAAGGTGTCGAGCGAGATCTTGAAACAGAGGTATCTTTACCGAAAAAGTTGGACATAAAGTTTAGTCTTGCCACATTCGAGACATCTGAAGAGGTTCAGACTTTGACAAAGGTAATGATTCTACCCGACGAGTCACTACATACCACTGTCATGCAACGAGTTGTTCCGCTTGTTACTATATCTAGACAGTTTTCTATGGAAGAGCGTATTGAACAGTCAACATTTAACAAAAGAGCAAGCGAAAATTTCATCACTGAGACTGTGCTTCCCCAAAAACTGTTTAGGAAGGAGTCATGGAGATTGAAGGAATGCGGTGATGCCAAATTCTTTGCCGTGATTAACTTGCACAAATTTGATTTGAAAAAACCGACACAAATACGAGAGATATGTCTTCAAGACAAGATCTGCATTTCAGCACAACCTCTTTACATCAAGGCACATGCAGTGGAGAGCGACGTTGTCTGGAGCAGCCATAATATATCGAAGACGCCAGAGCAATACACCGTCGGCAAGAAAATCACTACAGCGAATATCATCGCACCCACAAAGGTGAAGACGATGGAGAGCACCAACGAAGTGGTGCGTCTAACGGTAGAACTACTGGGAGCAAAAGGAGGTGTGGAGGCTATAGCTCGTGAATGGCATGTACCAAATAAAGGACATCGAACTGTATTAGAGACGGAGCAGTCTGGAGACGAACATGCTGTATCGTTTGCGCAAATCAACTGCAAACAAAATTTCTACGAAGTTGTCGAATATAGTATAGCCATCCCAAGGACCTGTGTTCTTGCAGTAGGAACCTCTGAAAGTAAGGAAGCAGAAGAGGTGGTATGTGCTAGTTGGCTAGTTAAACCTCAACACGAGCATTTCGATAAGGTGATCAGTGTTTGCAATAGAGGCACGATCGCTCATCTGTCTTGCTTGGAAAGTGCAGAAGAATCCGTCGTTGTGGGACTTACCTATGAAACTCTGCCACTTCTAGAACATTCATGCCATCAATGGAATGACAAGCATTTTGGAGGCAATTACTACCTCCAAACAAAATCACCTACGACAGAGGACAAAATGGCTGTAATAACATTAACACAGAGGGTTCAAATGGAAGCTATTCATCATAAGCAGATACAACGAAGTCGGTTAGAAGCCAGTTCAACAATCAGCGCAGCTACCACTGAAGCCATCACAGTGGACTTTAGCTATGAGAAAACAATGCAAATGGAAGGCACAAGTACTACCACAGCTTGTGCGAATGACTTGATTCCTCACGAAGCTCGTTTCATAGAGAGTTTGCAAGAATTCGCAAATACTTATTTCAGCTTCGTTAGCAAGGAAGCACGCTGTGTTATCGATAAGACGAAAGAAATTCCTCGAAAACATGAGGAAATTTTACTTGCCTGTGATGTTGCCGAAGATATCCGTGTTGAATCAAACCCGTATGTGACCAGAGAAGCAGAATTTGCTGTGGCTTCACTCGTTGTTAGAGACACTAACAAAACTGAACCAGCATCAGTTAGAACTTCCGCAGCTACCTGTGTGTTGATAAGCTTCGCCACATGTTATGCCAGAGTGGATGAGAAAGAGATTTTCACACTAATTTATAAGGATGTGAACCGTGGGTCAAACACAGTGGTTACGGTCAGAGAGTGTCGTGATGAGAAGCACACCGTCTATCAACAATATGAAAAAGAATCAATGAAAGAAAACATCATGAAGACATACGCGATCCCATGGTTCGGAGGGAAATTCCAGCTGAGAACCGATGCCTCGGAGGAGCACGAGTTCACCGTCACCAGAGAATTGCAGAAGGTGCGAGAAGTTGTGATGCATTGTGAAAGGAGAGTGGTGATTGCACATATCACATCTCCTCAACATTTAACTTCAAAGGCTAGCATTAGTGAGACTATGACAATAGACCGAGTATGGAAACGTGACGATATCTATTACTCTACCTCGAAGCAAGTTGTAGCCAAAAACTCAGAAAGCGCTAAAATGAGAGTGGAAGAAAGCGTGGAATTCGTAGAAAATATCCATCCAGTATTTAACAAAACCAACGACAAATTTGATTTAGATCAAACGATCTTCATTGCAAGGCATGGAGGAAGATACGCATTAAAAACAAAGGCAATCAGTGAACTGTCGAGGACCATCGATGTTGATGCTGTCAAACCAGTTGTCACTGAGTATGACGCAAACACCACCATTATTGTCGCTAACACAAGCGCACCAATCGAACTGCATGCATATTCGTCGCAAACCGCTCATTTAGATATCAGCAGGGGCCTAAGTCGCCTTTCAGATATGGAGGTTGCTCAAAAGATTTTTGCGGCTCCAAACAGAGGTGTCGCAACAACTTTCGTTGCAATGGAATCTGCGGAAATATCAGTGATTTCGACAGCGAACCTTCGACGCATTGATGCATTGCTTCGTGAAGCGATATTAGTCAACGAGAAGCGATACGGAGGAGCCGCAACTCTCTCCACCAAAGCCTCAAGTACTGCCTCTTCTACAATGGCGGGCACACTACTTTGTCCAAGATCAACTGATTTATCTGCTTCTAAAGTGGTAGTTATAGGCAACGGCGTGACCCCAGCTAAACTCTCCACGTTGGCAAGCTCGTCTGAAACACGTGTTGTTGATAGGCAATGGACCCGGCAAGCATCCCAATACACAATTTCTAAGAAACTGGCTGCGCCTAACATTACTTCTGGTTCGGCTACTTTCAAGGAAGCTGGAGATAACTATGAAGTGATGAATTGTACTTGCAGGCGCGACGCAGATAAGGAGGAAATTGAGAAAACCGTTAAAGAGAAGAGAAAAGGTGGCGCGGTATCATTAAACACCAAGTATAGCCGTGAGTGCTCATCTGATTCCGATGGCACGCTGGTTGCTGCCACACGTTTAGCACTCGTGCATGCCGAAAAAATCGTGTTTATTGCAAATAAAGCGCCTGGAAGTTCTCTGTCGACCTACGCCTCGAGCTTTGAAAGTCGAGCGGTTAACGAGGTTTGGAAAAGGCCTGAAAGTCACGAGATAAGAGAAATTGTTCTTAAGGAGCCCCATACTGGTGAACATACAAAAGTGCGAGTTAGTGAAACAAGTGATGTCGTCGAAAACATCATACTTCAGTTACACAAAAAGAACAGCAAAGAAGACACAGCTTCTACTAAATTCACTGCATTCACAGTTGCACCGAGCACTTTGTCATGCAAAGCTTCAGGAGAATCACTCGCCATCGTCGAATCAGCGCTTCAGAGCATAGAAACATTCGACTTCGATGCTCTGATCGTTATCGCTGTTCGAAACACTGTCGAAAATCCTATTCTCATTTGCGAATGCTCCAAGGAAGCGTCAACTTCTGGCATTTTCGGCCTCAATCGAGTAGGTGATGCTCAATCAGTTAAAGAGATGAAGGAGGCGGCTAATAGTACTCCAGGCGTAATGAAAGAAATGCGCGAATCTCAGCTTGTTTCTGAAAGTACTAATTTATCTTATGAACGCGATGAGAGTACAATGTCCATTTCAGAGACATTCCTTATTCCTAGAGAGGGCGGCAAATTCCTACTTTCTACTGCTCATGCTGGTCAAGAAACGGTACTAGTTAACGCCGAATGGATAAAGAAACGAATAGATCTTTTGGATGTCACATTCTGTAAGCTTCTTCGCAATGAGAGAGAACCTGTGGAGGTGTTCGCTTGCGCTACTAAAGATTCCGCTATTGCTGTCACTTGTCAATTGCAAAAAAGTTCCCAATTTGAAGGATCCTCAACGAAGAGGGATACGCAAAGGCTAGGTGAACCAGTCACCATGTCCACCTACGAATCTACTTTTGTGGAGGAACTTGTAAACATCTATCTTCGCCATGAAATAAATCATCATGAAGTAGAAAACGTCAGGAGAGTGGCTGCTTACGGTGGTGCTGTGGAAGTGAATACTGGCTGCTCTGAAGAGAATCATATTGCTATCACTTCTCAGTTCACAAGGTTAGACGATAAAGGTGTCTCTGAAATTAAGAAGGTGGTTAAGAGAGAAGAAACTGTTGACATGTCACTGAAGGCAGCGTTAGAAGAGATTGTTGGTTGTGCGTTTGTATTCGATTGTGGCCGTTCTTCAGAAGAATCGTCTTTGGTTACAAAAACTGCATCAAATACTGCAGAACCGATTTTGCACAACTTTAAAGAAGCTGGTGAAAATGTTATCGCTGCAATTTATGCACTTCACAAGGAGTCAAGTAGTGCGTTCGAAGAATCAATCTTGAAGGAACAGAGATATGGAGGCGGAGCAGCACTTAATTGTCAAGCAGCCAAAGATGTTTCGCTTACGGCTAATAAAGACGTGCTGTGTAGGAGAGTTGCTGCAGAAGACGTAACAGCTACCAGATCCATGGCGAGTATTGGTGAACCTATAGGACTCGTATCCAAATGTAGTGAAGAAACCATATTCCATCTGAACTACAGCTATCAGAAACAACCGACAGATATTCTGACGACATTTGTAGGTTCAGAGTTGTGCAAGGATTCAGGTTTGCATGTCGACATGCAGGCCTCGCGCGATGAATCGGTTAATACAGAACAATTGTCAATGAGTGCGCGTATGGTGGAGGTGGAAGTAGAGGGCGTCGTAAAGCGTCCTTCGCGCGAGACTTCATCCGTTTTACTACATACAGAGTCGGTATCAGAATCGATGATACACGTCGAACAGGTTCTGGAAAAGGTGCACCTGCGCGTCGACGAGACGGTTGTGGACGAGTCAGAAGAACGCAGGAAAGAAGAAAAGCGGTACGGTTTTGCAACTTTTGCTTTTTTTCCCGAAAGTTTTTGGTCCAACCTGTGCTCTGATCCGACTCGACCACATAATCATAGAAAGTATATATCGATGGTTTCGTTGTCGTTGTCAATAAGTACGTCTTTAACGTAGTGGTCCATGTCGCGAGCACAGGCAAAGTGCACAGGAATTGATATTTCTATTCTAAACAATCACAATAATTTGTTATGAAACGTCACTTCCACTACGAAATAATGTTCTGCTCTTCAGTAGCAAATGTATATATTGCTCAAAATTGATTAATTTGTGAACGTTTACAAAACCTTCGCAAAAAGCTATGATGTTGATCCAAATTTGTCCCACCCCTTCCAGGTAGTGGCAATTTCCATATGAAAAATTTCTATAAACTATAATGAATTGAATTTCAGGTCGCCAAACGGAAATACTTCAGAGAACTTGTAGATTGCACGATTTACGTAGTGTTTAATATTGGTAGAAATGAATAATCTACAATGTTAAGTAGTTGCGGGTAACTATTATATCAATGGTTATCAGTACACAGTGATGGGATGGATAACACAGTGGTAGTGATATCCGTCATCACGAGCATGGTGCTAGTTCGATTCCGCTCCAGACCCACAAAGCTTCTCATCCCTCCGGGGTCGGGAAATTGGTACCGGACTTCTCTGGGAAAATATCACTCTCTTCAATCCAGTTGGGAACGCTTCACCCTGGCTATCTCAGGACTCCAGGGAGAATTGCTCGACCATCATTCTACAATATTTAAGATGAAGTGCAAATCCTCAAGCAGCAACCGAAGCCACACGTTAAAGTTGGAAGATCTTCGTGGGCAGTGGTTGCGAGGAAACGAATCGAATGTGAGAAGTGCTGGGATCCGCAGAGTAGACGTGAAGACAGATCAAATAAAATAAGATAAAATAAAACAAAATAAAATAAAATAAGAAGTAGTTGTATGCATGAGTGACGAATAGCTTTTAGAGTATTTTTTCCAATCGATGATAATCCCTCAGTTTGAACCGTTATGCTTTATGTTGCTGAATTTAGGGTCAGCTTTGCTTCGGAGGTTACTGAAAAAACGATGGAGATGATCGATCATAGTCTCGACCTGAATATGTCAATGACCATAGAGCCAGCGTTTCAAAAGCCGTCAATTATTAAGAAACCGATGAAGAAGGAACGTGAACATCGTCATCGTGAACTGAAGCGTAACGAAGCGCCCTCTTTGTCAGTACTGTACTTTTCGAGATGTAGTGTTTTTGGTGTTTCTAGAAGTCAGTCAAGTTCAGGTTAAAACTCGACTGACTAAAATTGCTTAAGGTATGACGGTACAGTAGGACACATTAGTTGAATGGTGTTCAGTATTCATTGCAACAACATCCATTAAACCAAATATTTCGGATTATCCAAACCTTGGGCCAATTTCATGTCGAAGTATTGCCGCTATTAGTGTTGTTGTAGCGCTCCTATGCGACGAAACAGTCTTCTACAAGCACTGGCTATGGGCAGTCCGCACAATATTCCACATTTCAAAACTCTTCAGGATATCATTCGCGCAATTAAGCATGTGAGTGATAGTGTTATAAAACTATTGGCGCACAGAATTTTAAATAGTCATAAATTCAAAATACTGTTTTCACTTCATTTGAAACTAAGCCATAGAGACATTCCAGGGAGCGAGAGTAGACAAAGGTTAATTACGGCAATCTAAAAAATCTATTACTATTATTAGAAAAGTGAAGTTATATGCCTTCTCCAAAGCTGACTTACTTGTATACTTGCGTGTCCGCATTCATCAGCAAAGTGGGCCTTAGCAAATCCATCCTGTATTTCTTGCGAAGCTATCGCCCATGGTGTTGGTCTGCTTCGAATTTGGTTAAGTTCTCACGCCGCATATGGCGATCCATAAATCGTTTGCAATAGTGAACGCAGATGGTCGGGGTGAACCACAAACGCCTCGATACATCATGTGATCGTCTCGGAGGACTTTTGCATCCTCTTAGAGTCCACTTCATAGTTCTTTTCTTCCAGTCGTTGTCTACTGTTCTTATTTGGCCAGGTCATCTATGATTCGCTGCCGATATATATCCTCTTAAATCTCAAAGATAGGATAGATATCAATCCATTTCTCTGATGCATAACATATCGCTGGCAGTACCGTTGAATCGAAATCAGCTTCCATGCGACCCGTCAACGCGGCCTATACTGCTCTTTTTCTTTTGCGTATTTCTCACTCATGTTGTTCTCCATGTTCAATGAATGCGCAAGGCATGTATATGGAGTGGGTTTGGAGACCATCTCCGCTTTACTTGTACTGATCGAAAAGATGATGTCATAAGCGAAGCGAAGATTTGACAGGAATTTACTATTAATGGGTAGTCCCTTAGGTCCTAATCCAACAACATTACTCATTGCAGTGTGACAGTAAACAAATAGGACAAGAAAGTGTTGTTACCTTCTCAGGCCCCTTTCCTTGGAGGGATAGTAAAGTGTCGGTAGAAAATCTGTGTTTTCGTGATGCAATTTCAATAACAGTCAGCCATAGTTTTTGGTCAGAATGGGGTCTGTCATTGGTCGACGAGCACTAATAGGATTGCGTTCAATTCAACAATGCCAAACGCTTTCTTGTAGTGGATAAAGGCTAGAAAAAGGAACAGGTGGTATACCAAGCTGACTTCTATAGCCTGGAAGTTGGTTCGGGTGCGCTCCAGGAAGCAGAATATCTGTCGGAATCCTGCCTGCTGAACTGCGTACGCCTTACTCAAAGTCCTCGGTGTGCAAGGCGGGATAACTTTCGAGCTTGTGGAACACACTTAATAAACGGTAGTTACCCTATGATTAAAGGCTCTACATACTCAACTCTAATCGAAGCGGTTCTAAAGAATGCGATGGCGCAGAAATGCTGGTGACAATAAAAGATTTTTTATAGTAGCATCGTGTAGTCTTATCAATAAAATAAATTATTTACTCTTCTGCCGAGGTTAAATAGAAGTAGGTTTGAAAAAACTCACTAAAAATACAATTAAAGCCTTTTAATTTTTTAAAAAATCAATAGAAGCAGTGAATTGAGGGAGCAATTCTGAAGTTATACAATCTTTCAGGCAGGCCTCGAATATTCCAACCTTATCTTCGGCATTGACTACACAAAGTCCAACTGTTATCAAGGAGAGCGAACGTTTGACGGTCGTACACTGCATTACTTAGATCCGAGTGGCGAGTTGAATCCGTACCAACAGGTAGAAATTACAAGCATCTTTCAATAGAACTCAAGATCAATAGAACTAGCTGAGAGACACGCGAAACGAAGGACCCGCATGGTGTGGTGGTGAACGCGTTACTCCCCGGAAAGGATAATAGGGCGTTCATTCCCCACCACATACACCGGAGTTTTGCAAATAACTCAGCATCATTAAAGTTATATTTCGCAATATATACCCTGCCGTTAAAAAGAGTGGGTAGTAAACAATAAGTTAAAAAAAACAAGCATCTTTGTTGAAAGTGATAAAGGATAAAGAGTTCTACATTGGTCAGTCCTTTGTGGATGCGCCAGCAATTCGACTTCAGTGAATATTGTGGAGGTAAATGAATGCATAGGTGGCTTATACAATGACTTCCCTTGGCTCACTGATGTATCACATCAGTGTTTTTATCCTTCCATACAAGTCCGCTGCCAGTTTTCCCATCTCTGAGTAATAGAAGACATGGGTTAAGCCTGTGTATGGAATCAAACAAACGGCCACATATGGACTGTAGCGCACCTTTGACTTTTGCGCTACAGCTGGTCTCCAGTCTTTGTGTACTTCAATAAAACGGATGAACTTTTAAGCAATCAAGACTAAAATGCTGCGTTACTTTGTACAATTCTGTTCATGCTTCCGGTGCTTAAGTGAAAGGACAACGTCTAAGTGGAACTATTGTATAATGTTAACACGGAGAAGGGTATCCTTTATACTTGTCAGTTGTTCCTTGACACTCTGATAAGCATCTCCTATAGCTCACTTTTCCCAGTTTAAAGGTTTGTGATATTTTTTTGTCCTCCAAAGGTGTATAAATGTAAACTAAGGCTGTATAAGTTTGACCCAAATTTGCACAATTGTAGGCTACGTCGGCTATCCGTGCTCCTACGACAGTTCAATTTTCGAGTAAATAATTCAGAATGTCTCAACTTCTATTTACGGCCAATTCATTTGCCATGGGAGCGTACTGAGTAACATACAATCATAAGAACACTGAGACACGACCAAAACTCGGAGCCTCAGTTGGACATCGAACGCGCGATTACCCTTTCCGAGACTCACCGGTTGTCCACTGTACCATCGCAGACCTTGCTTTGTCTTTCTGTTAGCCATGGATCTCGGTTGGTGTGGTGGACGCTATCTAGTTCATATGTTTATTCTCTGTTCATCGTTCTACAGTGAACAACCTTGCAGGCAACGATGAAAGGCCGATGACTGATAATTGCAAACTTTCCTGGTTTAATATCCTAGGACCACAAGCAGTGAAAATTTGACCGCTTCGTTATCCGTTCAAAAGCGACTAACACCTCTCATTAGCTCTGTAGCAAGCAAACTGATGATTGTTTAAGCACTACCCTATTTACCAGCTAGTAGAATGCAGAAAGGATTATCGCGAAAATTCTCAATAGTTCTGATCAACACCATGAATTTGATGCTTCAGAATAAACTTTATGTGGCAAATGGTTGGGAAAAAAGCAAACAAAAGCAAAACTCTGAATGAGCCAGGTGATTGAAATTGTCGGCAAGACACTTTCGTCATTCGATGCTGACGGGATGATACCCGCTTATGGATTTGGTGATGAGGAGTTCACTGACAAAGGAATATTCAACATTGCTGATCGTTACAACCTAGACAAAGACTGTAACGGTTTTGAAGGTTAGCTCTTTTCAATAAAAGATAGCGTTCAATGCACGTTACAAGCTCAGTATTCTTCTATTGATTGACATTTTGACCAGATTTTTAAAAAACACTTAGATATTAAAAAATTTCGCAACTTCAAGTTATTCGCCTTCCAGAGGTGTTGAGAATCTACAACGAAGTCACACCAAAAGTGATGATGAGCGGACCAACAAACTTCGTTCCATTGATAGGTAAGACATTTTGTACAGTTGAGATCGCATTTCCACTTTTTCACCTCTTCAAGAAATGTCTCTCCCTCTCCGAACTCACGAAAAAAGGATAAAAATTCTATTACTTGTGGAAGAGCTTTAAAAACGGTAGAATAGAAACTTTTTCTGTTTTTGTTTCCTACAAATGAAAGCCTAGAAATTCAGAAATTCACTCAATCTAACGTGTGAAATGCCCAATCCGACATGATCGTAGCATTGTTGTAAAACCTCCCAACGGTTTACAGCCGCGATGTACAGCGAGGGATTCATATCCCTGGTAGCTATCCCTAACAGAGAAGGAGTCCGGCGTTTCCATCGGGAAGCCCAGCTAAGGGTAAACCAATATCAGGATCCACCAACACCCTGGTGTCAAAGTAGTCGCGTAGTGGCAAATCGCTCTCTGATCCACGAAGGCGGAGACTTCCTGTAGTGGTGAGGATCTGGGGCAGATTTTGGCCTGACTGACCTCGGTACTCCAGCGAACCGCAATCAACAATCAAGCCAACAAAGGTCCGAAAAATAAAGATTATGCTGGGACCAGCACAACCAGTGAAGATGGGCCATCCAAGTATTCAAGCAAGTATTGTTGTAGAAAATTTTTTGATGTTTCAAAACTCTTCCAGATTTTCTGGTTCGACATGAAGTCTACGAAAAATGGAGATTTTTTAATATAAAATTAGAACACAAGGATTTATACAGCAAGGTATCATGGCACTTTCTCCACATATTTCAGAAAGAGCGGTGGATATTTGTAAGGAGAAGCACTCTTACCACATCTTGGTGATCGTCGCTGATGGCCAAGTGACGAACGAGAAAATAAATCAGAAGGCTATCGCGGCCGCTTCACACTATCCACTCAGTATTATTATGTGAGTTTCGAATATGCAACAGCTGGAGAACTTCGAAAGCCTTCGAAAACAAAAAGCTCAATCGCTAAATACACCTTAAGATGTTCTTTAAGAAAAAAAAGAGATTTTTACAAATAGCATCTGAAGATGTAAATCTTTGAGCTTTATATCTGTTCCAAGTGCTCTGGTTTACTTTACAACCACAGTTATGCTGAGATATTTGCAGAACTCAGACGTTAGGCCAGATTCGAGCAGTCTTAGTCGGTGTAGTGGGTAACAAGTAAGCCCTGGAAGGATAATCGTGGGTTCGAATCTGGACTGGGGTCTGAGTTTTGCAAATATCTCAAGATCACTGTGGTTGTATTCCACACAATACCATGTCATAATAAAATAATATGTACTAAATAAGAAGTTCTACACCGGTTTATTTAAGGATATTGTAATCCTAACCGAAATAATTTTCTGAATTTTGTAGGGTGGGCGTTGGTGACGGACCATGGAATATGATGGGACGCTTCGACGAAAACATTCCGAAACGATTATTCGACAATTTTCACTTTGTTGATTTCCATAAGGTTCCAGTATTTATCAATCTGTTCAAACATAAGTCTTCAGCACAGATTACAACTTCATCGTGATAAAATTCTAGTCTTTCGTTCTTACGAAAGGTTACAGCGAAGAGAATTTGCTGAGTGGTACCTACACAATTTCTTGTCATGAGATTCTACTGATTTCCACGAAACACCTTTCAGAAACTCAGAATGCCAATTTTCGCAGTGTTTTTCCTAGTTTTTCTGTTTTCGCGGTGTTTAATTTAGCATGAAGAGTGCCAATTTTTGGAAACGTGACAGCATGTTTCCGCAAGACTTTTATCTGTTGCTAGGCTTTTAATGAAATATAAAAATATTTAGGTAATGTTCAACGCACCAAATCCAGAAGCATCATTCGCATTAAACGCTCTCATGGAAATTCCGGATCAATACAAAGCAATCAAGGAGCTCGGGCTGTTAAAGCACAGTCGAAGAGGATAATCAGATAAAAAAAACTCGATCGGTCGAACGACTACTGTAACGCTAGCACAGAGTCGTGCCACATTTCGGCGATGACTTTGAAGCTGGTGACAAAATCAGCTACTGATTTTGGCGATTTCCGTAGGGACACAGTGCATTAGTGCCCACTCGCACCGATGGCGGATAGTCGAACGCCTCTCGATCGGGTCTGAATTCTCCCACCACTACAGCCATCTTCAGCAAGAAGATACCCATTTAATGGTGGGAAATTCGGCGCGGTACGTGACGCATTTCGTCGCGGGCCCACTTTTTTCCCTTAGGATATTTGGAGTTTTGTTAAATTCTCGCTATTTCGGTGAGCCTGCGCGCTTTTGTGATAGTTTGAAGCTTGTTCTCGATTACGCGCATTTTCTGACCTTTCAAAGTGCGGGCCTATGTAAAATTCTTCTAAATTATTGTTACTATTGTAAATTACAACAGCAGCTGAATAAACTATGTTGATTTCACTTTTTAAATTTTGTCATTTTTTAAGGGAATTTTTTCCTTTCTGGGATGGATTGTACTGCTCAAAAACTGATTCTTATTGATGTTTCTTATAAACGTATCAATTCCTCGTTTGTGATTAAAAAGCTAAAGAAAGGATGAAGCTCTCTGGGTTGATCAATCCCCCGTGAGACGCACCATGCATTCTGCTTCACTAAGCATCGTCGGAGGTGATTGAATGAATAACTGGCCGTTATAATGATTCGCGGTAGCCTACCGATATATCGAGCCAACGCTGCTATCCTCCCAGACAAGTCTAGTACCAATTTACCGACCCTGGAAGGATAGAGGGCTTGGTGAGCCTGGAGCGCTGGGATCAATCCCATGTGTATTGCAGGAGGGGCTCCGACCACTGCCCTACACGCTCTCCCGTTTGTGACTACTGTTCGAATTCATACTATTTCCTCTATACTGGTCCAATCGGAATTTGCCGTCTACTTGTACGCGTCACCCCCCCCATGAATATCAGTAAAGCACCGAGGTTATCCCGTGGCTCCACATTCTGGCGACATTGCTACGGTTTAAGTATTTTTCTTCTGCAGAAAATTTTGATGACGCCATTTATAATGTGGGTCTCTAATTCGTCGTTTACTTCGTGCTAAAGCCTTCTGTGTGATATTAGTAGTCATCTTTCACAGCAATTCGGTCCCATACTTAGCATCTGCAGATGTTGCAGGAGCGTCATAATTCTGGAAAACGATGTAATTTCCTCCAGCAAAGGGGAGTCTCGTCTTACGCCATTATCTTGCAAATGTAAATTATTTTTTAGATGCAATGTGGGATAGCGCACAATCTAATTTCGAATGCCTTCCGAAGTGCTTTCGTTTCTCCCACAGATCATTTAATTCTTCTTTCCATCCGTAGTCAATTGTGGTAGGACAGTTGACAAGCCTCCCTCGTTTTGGGACAAATCTAGTTCAAAAGCAGCAAATTTTTCTCTAATTCGTAATGGGCCATCGTTGCTTGTGGTAAAGTGAGGGCATCGTACTAGAACGGTCAAATAAAATTTTCGGAATGGATCACTACTTGCTTCCAACATGACATTGAAAGAAAAAGATAGACCTTCGCGACGTGGTAGAATCCATATAGAGCTTCCCTCCCACGTGGATGACGGTTACAAGACAACGAAACAAAAAAATGCTGTTCCTATGCGACAACTGAAAATGAAGCTGAAAAAAAAAACTGAAGATATGTATCTAAGGGTAGGTGAAGTAAATTTAAGTTCAGGGTTGCTGGCGTAGGCTGATCACCATTGGTGATAAACTAACACGTTGCAAAAGGCGAACAAGAAGCAACGAAAATAATTTGGACATTTGAATTTGAATCATGCATTTGACTGGTGATTGTTGACGGCAGCGTTAGGTAGAAAACTAGCTTAGAGAAGAGCAGAGTAAGGGCCTCTGTAGCTCAGTTGTGTAGTGCGCGAGTCCCTGGAAAGAGAAATCGTGGTTCGATCTTGCCCAGGGTCCAAGTTTTGGGAATATCTCAGCACCGTTGTGGTTGTAATTCACATCATACCTTTCCGTGAAAAATTATAGCAGGCAGGAAATATAAAGGGCAATTTGGATATGTCGAATCTAGCATAATGCAAAAGTGTAATAAACCAGAAAAAAGATCAGTCCAATGTGGTCTCAATTGTCTCAACCTTTCACTCTTCTTCTTTCTTACGAGAAACATTGGCGGGTGAAATCCGAACAACAGCATAGTATACACGCTACAGATGGTTCAGGTTAGATTTCTAGTGTTTGAACAGTATGACAAGAAAAGGTTGAATACGAACGGCTCATTAAACACTCTTACAGTTGTGGTGAGAAACATGGGCTTTGGAACGGAACAAAAGGCGTTTCTTCGCGCTGAGTGAGCAGAAAGGGTTAAAAAGAGGAGAACGCCAATAATATTTGAAGCAAAGCAGGCTAGGAAAAGCATTTGCAGCGTCCAGTCCTAGTTAATTGTTGAACTGACATCTTTACTTGAATCCCAGTCGATCCTCCCTGCAATCCAAAAAAATGATCTACTGTCTGCGGTGGTGATGGTGATCCAGGAATGCCTTGAAACTTTTTCAGGATGTCAAAGAAATCATTCTCACAATTCTCGAAACGATAAATATGTCAAGCTCATACTCTTCAGTTTATAGAAATCTAAGATTGGACACATTTTGAAAAACGGTACTGATATCACTATGATGTAGAACTTGCAAAATTTGGTTCCTAAACCAGATCGGACCCGCGATTACCCTTTCCGGGTCTCATGTTTTATCCACTGTATCACTGAGGCCCTTGCTTTGCCTTTCTCTCAGGCAGCGTTTTACCGAGCGGTGCCATCAGCAAACATCTGTCAACTGATCTGCGGGGCAAAAATCGGCAATCGGCATAATTGTGGTTGTATTTCACGTAATACCCTGCTGTCAAAAATTATAGACGGTAAATAAAAAGCTAAGAATTATGCCGATATCATCTAGTGAAAATATATAGCGGAGGTAAACTAGTAGCAAGATGCGTAAGAAACAACCACATCATGTCTTGTTTTAAAGGAAGCATGTAGCGCGGTGTTCGGAAGCGCCCTTTAGTACATATGGGACCGATCTCCGCTCCCAAGGCTCATCAAGGTTTCCATACCTCCGGGATAGGTATGCATTCGACTACCAGAGTTGTCTGGGAATGTAGGAGCACTGACTAGATAAATTCGTCGTTAGGCCACCGCGAGTTATTGTAATGGCCAGATATGTATTCAATCACCTCCAATGATGCTTAATGAAGTCGAATACATGGCACATCTCTCAGGGGTAGATCAAAGTCGAGAGCTTTATCTTTTGTCATTTATGTTTTGCTTCACCTCATAGCCTCTAATTTTTCCGAAAAAAATAGGCACTCAACCTGAATCGAAACAACCGGCGAAGATGTTCACGTGATGAGGATGGTGAGGTAGTATTTCCGTACGAATTAGCCTGTAAAAAGATGTTGTTTTGAAAAGAGGTTAGTCTGGCCCTGTTAACTCAGGAATACAAGGTTATTTGACGGATTCATTTAGGATTCATATAAGTAGTATGATGACACTTCTCCCTAACCTTAGAGTATATCAATCCATTTCGGAGCTCTCTGTGCTATTGTATGCACGCTTCCTTATTTTGCTTAGTATACTTCTGTTTACACGTTGTTCCCAAATGTTCACCGCGTCATCGTGGCTGGGAGGTGTTCTTGGGTGTCAAACTGTGATGTACAGCTGGGGATTCATCCTCTGGCAGGGTATCGCAAGCTGAGAAGGAGTTTGAAGTTTCCATCAGGAAGCCTGGCTAAAAATAAACTAAGACCCGGATTCACCACCGTGCTGGTATCAAAGTCGCGCGGTGACAAACCTCCTTATGATCCACAAGGACTGCGACTGCCCGTGGTGGTGAAGACCAGGGGTAGATTTTGGCCAGGCTGACCTCGGGATTCCAGGAAACCAAAATGACTTAACCAGCAAATCTCCGAAAAATGGAGTTTATGCTGGAGCCTGCACAATCAGTGGGGTACCAAGTAAGTATTAAGTTTACACGTTATCGCACTGTTGATCTGTTTACATCTGTTGATCTTACTACATTTGGCAATAGCTATTTAAACTCTATTTAAAAGGCTTAACGCACAAGTTTGAAATTTGAACGGCGGCAACTAAAAAAGCTCCATATGACAGGTAAGATGAAGCGAAGAAGACAACATACAAAGTAGCCAATAATCTCTTTCCAATATATGATCGGACCATCCACGCTTCGCTACCAATGTATATTTTCATATATCTAAAAGATGGAATAGGTTTCGAATATCTAAGATGCGTGTTCTGGCTAAACGCTCCGGCAGTGGCGCCCGGAGCACTGGATGTGTTGAAGTATGAATCAAATCTCTTGTGCATGACGGTGCGGGTCGGTGCTTAGCTCCTCTAACTGGTCGGAGCTTCTTTGAAAGGCCCGATCGCGATCTGTGCTGTCCTTCTTATTTTCGACAATTCACCCTTGATGTTTTTCTTCATGTTCAGCTAACGCATGAGGTACTCCTACGAGCTGGTCTCTGCAATTGAAGAACCAATCAGTTTCATTTGTTCGTCTTCGCACAATGAGTTTTTCATGAACAGGGTCTTCCTACTATTTATGTGCAATCCAATATTTTTTCCAAATTCCTTGACCTCATTTGGTATCGTCTCTGGCTCACTGGTACTCTTCAAGAGGATAACATTAGCAAAACAAAGGTTTGACAGGAATTCTCTATCCACACGATGCCTTTCTCGGTCCAGGGTGGAAACTCCGCTTTCCAATGTAGTTCACTAGTAAACTGCTTTAGAAAGATGACATCGTTTCCGACAACAGTCAGAACGGCTTCTAAAACGAGTTTACTTCTCAGTTGACAAACGCTGCGGTCCACAAAGGTTAGGACAAGGAGCAGTTGGTGCTTTCAACAAGTCTCTATGACAATGGATTCGGTTATGATGCAGTCCGTGCACTACCTACCGAAATTCTATTTGCTCAACTGGTTGTGGCTCAACTAAAGCCTTTGATTTGCGTGCTGATATTCTTCGTAAAGAACTTTTATGTCTGTGCTGAGAAATCGCATTGGAGGGTAGCTACGACAATCCTCTCGTACACCTTTTTTTTGGCAGTTGTTGCAATGGACTGACATGGTACTCATGATACGATACGATTCTACACTTTCAAATTCTATAGCAGTATGTAGGTCCTGAAGACAGTACTTAGAAAATCAGAAAATGGCTACATTAGAAAGTGGTACCGAAAGCCAAGTAGTAAAAACATCTTGGTTCATTACCTCTTCTCTCACCCCCCTCACACGAAAAGGCGCTTATAAGAAACATGTTTCGAACACCAACCAACGTGTGCACGGGAAGAGAGCAGAGAGAGAGAGGAGTCCCGGAACTTGGCACGGCAAATAGCCATTTCTAATGGCTACGAAACTGTAGCTCAGGATAGGTGTAGAGGAAATCGTAGGCCTCCAAACGACAACTCTAGCGATAGAAGGGTCCCGCTTATCCTACCCTTCATCTCAAATGATATAAGTACAGCTATAAAACGCTGTTTGAGAAGGGCGGGGTTAGAGAATTCGGTAAGCGTAGTTGAAATACCACCGAGTAATCTTAAGCGCCAGCTAGTTCGTAATCGCCTATATAACCGTCTATGTGCAACTCAGAATTGCATAATTTGCCCCAGTGGTAGAGACGGTGATTGCATGAGCTCGAGTATAGTTTATCTGATCTCCTGTAAGACGTGCGGTGACGAATACATTGGCGAAACGTGTAGACCCCTCTGTGTCCGCATAAAAGAACACCTAGCCGGCAAACATAGGCCAAATACACCGCTAGAAACGCATAGGACCCAGAGACATAATGGGGACGACTTTGAAGTATGTGTCACGATCCTTGCACGCGAATCAAGAACACAGGCGCGAAAAACTCTCGAGGCATTCTGGATTAGTTCCAGAAATCCAAAAATGAACCGCAGGGAAGAATGCCTCATTATCAAGCGTGATATAGGGCAGTATATAAGACTGCTATTCTGATGGAAGGGATACATTACGCGTCCATGTGAATTCTGTGCGGTTGGTCTCACGCGACATACTCCGTGGAAAACTCACAGGAAGCGGTGAGTGTGCAGAGCTGTGATCAACGTGATTGAAATCTTGGTTTAGAGTTTCTTTGTTTGGTTATGGAGGCGTCTGGCCTAGTAGATTGCTATCAACTTGACCTTTCCAGGCTCTGAGGAAGGCGAAATCCGCCGAAACGTCAGCTTATTCGTGAATAAAGAATAATAACACCTCGCGTTTGCTCAACAAAAATACGAAGAATTACAGTACTTAGATTCTGACAAATTGTTAACCAATGTCACCTTAAACGTTGGCCCGTTGTGTTTTCCAATATTTGAAGCCATGTTTAAGCGAAGAAGACCTGGAAACTCATTGCACATAAACTACTTACGAGTTACCTCACTACATTTCGTCTTTATTTCAAATGCATTTCCTTGAAGAAGAAAGTACTGTGTTACTTGAAAATGACATCCCATCGCTATTCATGCCAGGTATCATCTGCTTCTATGCAAATACCTGAAGCAGCACGTAGATAGCAGATAATCGAAAGTAGCACTCTGTCAGTGTTCAATTAAGAGAAACCTGCTCTGTTGGTATAACAAATCGCCACAGCTACTCAATATAAAGACCAACGATGGCTAAAACGACATAATAGGTAGTCCTTCTCCAATTTCGTGCACATCTCTGCATACACTTTTTCCACTAGCAAGGAAGACCGAGCCAAAAATCGGGTAGGAATAGCAGAAAATATGGGAAAACTATGCTATAATCAGATCTCGAAGTCCTAGGTATTTAGAAGTCAATACGACCACTTGCACTACCGGTTTTCCACTGCCTTCTTCCGGTACGACACACCCATGCAATATCACATTGTTATGAATGCGCATGTACAATCATAACTTTCCTATGCACATAGAGGATCTCAATATGAGTTAATCCAATACCGCAAACACCAAACTACGAACCTCACAGGGTCGCCGACTCAAAAAGGACCAGCAGTTGCGATGAATTACAGAATGAATGGTCTGCACCACTGCTAACCACTGTTGATTTTTATAGTCTGAACATATTCAGAAGCAAAACAAGATAGTGAGATATACTACCAATTAAACCTCACACTAGAGTACACGAAAAAAGTTCTCTAGTTTGGTAACACATCTGCCGAATAGTGTTACGAGAACCGATACTGAATGACCACTGTTCACACAAGGGACATCCTCAGACCAGGAATGCTTTCTTGACTAATTCACTCAGAACGTAATTAAGACTAGTGATCGTTTTCCCATCACATGTTACCAACGCCATCATCATAAGGCAGGTTAGTGAAAAACGGTAACGGTAAGATGAGATAATGTGTCCTATTTCCACCCTTTGTCATGAAATAATTAACAATCTACAATATCTTATAACTAATATTACACATCCACAACAACATACTTGTTGAGTTAAGAAAGTATTTATAACAACATCAAACAGAAACAACATTAACTGGCGGCGACCTTAGGCTTCGGGGTTGTACCTTCACGGAATCCATTTCTGAAAATAAATACATTAGATGCCACTTTAAATCTACTGACTTGAAAACATCAACGTGTATGTTAAGGTTGAATATTTAACAATAGTAAATGTACTGCAAACGTACTGCTAGCAACCAGGTGCGAAAGAATGAGAACGAAACTAGACTGCGTCAATAGTGGTCTTTCGTACAGACAACTAATTTCTGCTAGTTCTTCGTCAAAACAAAGTCTTGAAAAAGAAAACGGACAATTGTTATAAATAGAAATCTACTTCACTTTGCACTTCAATTAAGCAACACTTTCGTCTTCTGTGCCATTATTAAATGACGCATGAGCACACTTTTTCTTTCTGGAATTTCCTCAAGATATTTTAAAGGCGTTAATTCGACCAGTTTGAAGAAAACATAGAGCCGAATATTAACGTTCACAAACTTGAACAGTGGAGGCATTGTACCGCTTTTAAGTGTGAAAATAAAGAAAACTATATTTCAACATTAAAAAAAGATAAAGCTCTCAGCGTTGATCTATCCCTGAGAGATGCACCATGCATTCGACTTCACTAGGCACTGTTGGAGGTGACTGAAAGCATATTTTGCCATTACAATGGCTCGCGGTGACCTACAGATGTATGCAGCTAGTGCTGTAATTCTCCCAGACAAGTTTGGCACCAAATTGCCGGCTCCGGAGGGATGAAGAGCTTGGTGAGTCTAGGGCGCAGGGATCGATTCCATGTGCATTGCAGGGCGCCTCCGGCCACTGCTCTATACGCGGCTTACGCCAAGCCCAACGCTACTGTATAAAATTATAGAAATTACATTGAACATCACATTCCTCGTTGTAGTTAAACTACACATTTCCGAGAAGTTATGGTGCATCATTGTAAATGGAAACTATAAAATGACACTTGGATGCGGTTACTTCATAATAAATGTGTTTACACGTTGTTAATGTTGGAACCTCACTAAAGAAAAACCAATGAAAAAATCCACATACTCCAACTAGGAGAACACGTACTGTAATCAACACGCAAGCTAACCTGTTCAGAAACAGTTCTACTCCGTAAATATAAAATGAGAAATGTTGGAGGAAAAAGGATAAGCCTTTAATACTCGGGGAAAGACAAAAGTGCTGAAAATTTCTTCAAGTAAAAAAGTTGTGAATCACGCAAAATAAAGTTTTGCCACGTCCACTGTAAAGGGGAAGAAAGGTTTTAGTAAGTGTTCCGGAATATTACTATGTAGAATCATGGAAATTATACTAAACACGGGTTTGTCCGTCATAGTGGATTGATACCGCCTCAAAGTATTGTAGTGTTTTGTTTCAATTGGAGATGATAAAACGACTCTTTGGGAGATTATCGATTGAAGTCAATAGGAAATAGAAAATACTAACGAATCGATTAGTTAGTCAAATAGAAATCACTATTCTTCCATTTCAACTGTAACAAAATTTGGGAGCTCGCGTCACCAAATATAGTGAATAGTTCAGTAGTTAGCACAATTAGATCATCAACGAATCATTCAGTTATTTGAAAGAAGGCCTTAGAAAGAGTGCTCTTTAATCCTGTTTGCTTGAACTAGTATGCTAGTCTCATCACAGATTCCTAGGACGTGTCGGATTTCTCAGATATTGATAATTCGCTTGTGACTAAAGACTTTTGACCAAATGTATGCTTCTATTTTCAAAAGCAGTCCTGACAACGATGAGCACAAGGTCATACTAAAAGCGTATTTTTACCATCAGTAACATTATGTTCAAGGCCATATGTTAAATAACCCAAATCGAGTGCTGTCACAGAAGAACTGACGGTCGTAATAGGGAGCGGATTGAAGTGTACAAGAAAACATTGTGGCTATATTGTTTAACGTTTTGTTTTCTGCCTTCTATAATTTTCGTGGCAGGTCACTAAGCGAAATACAACCACAACGTTGCTGAGATATTTGCAAAACTCTGGACCGCAAGTGTCTATGGTTGAGAACGAAAGCGTTATTGTCCTTTCCGGGGATTAACGCGTTCACCACCACACCAAGCGGGTCCTTCGTTTCACCTTTCTCTCAGCTATTTCTATTGATCTTTTTGCCACAGCAATCACCCGTCAGCGAGGTTGATCTGGGGAGCGCAAATCTGACGGGTGATTGCTGTGGAAAAAAGATCGATAGAAATAGCTGAGAGACAGGTGAAACGAAGGACCCGCTTGGTGTGGTGGTGAACGCGTTACTCCCTGGAAAGGGCAATAGCGCGTTCGTTCCCCACCATAGACACCTGCGGTCCAGAGTTTTGCAAATATCTCAGCAACGTTGTAATTGTGGCTATAATTTTCACACCGACCGTCATTTNGGTTAAATGACGGTCGGTGTGAAAATTATAGCCACAATTACAACGTTGCTGAGATATTTGCAAAACTCTGGACCGCAAGTGTCTATGGTTGAGAACGAAAGCGTTATTGTCCTTTCCGGGGATTAACGCGTTCACCACCATAGACACCTGCGGTCCAGAGTTTTGCAAATATCTCAGCAACGTTGTAATTGTGGCTATAATTTTCACACCGACCGTCATTTAACCATGGCAGTTGAATGGTCAACTTGCTTAAACTGTTGAATTCCGTTAAAGTTTCGTGTAAGCTCAACAGTTCAAACAAGTTGACTACTGTGGTTATATTTCACATCATACACTGCCATGAAAAAAAGGCAGTAAGTAACAAAGTGACTACATTGTGTGAGGCTTTTAAAAAACTGATGCATAAGTAAAAGGAAGTTCATCAAAACTTAGCCACGAAAGTTAGGACAGAATAAGCCTAGTAACATGGAATGACAAGGAATAATAGAAAGGAATAAAATCAGAACGTCTGACCTAAAACGTCGATGCACTTTGCGGAGATGGCGCATGCGGCCGGTGCCAGTGGTCCTCCTACGGATCGATTTCGCTCCCCAGTTGTACTTCCGCTTCTTAGCATCTGGATACCCACATGATGCACACCGCTTCTTCTGTATGTGGAAGCTCGAGCGCCCACATCGCTTGCACAGTGTGTGCGACTTGACGTGTTTCTTACCGAAGGCCTGAGTACCCTTAGTCATCTGGAAATGTGGGTAGAAATTATTAAATGAAACGAATCAGATTCTATAAAATAGCTGATTTACATGCAGACAACGAAGGCAACGCCATGCAGAAACCAACACACGAACGATAACGAAATGTCAAAGACCGATTGGGAACAAATATGTCCTCCTAGATGCACTACTTTGATATAACACCAAAACAAGTTGTTCTGCTAATTGCATTACTTTCCTAGGGCCTGAAAGGTCCCGCCCAATCTTGAAAATAGCAAGTCGTGGCATCGCAACAATCAAAGAAACGCGAACTTAACCCTTAAAATCACCTACCTTATTTAGATCTTAAACCTATAAAAACCACTAAGAACTGAAAACACGCGTTAAAAACTCGCTAGACAATAATTTAGGACGAAAATGAAAGTGCAAAAATTCAATCTGGGGCTGCCTCTGTCCCAAAGCGAAATTCGTTGCAGGAATCGCTGCATTTGAACAGTAGCTGTCCTTTAAACCTGTAGCTACGAAGTCGGTTTCTCAGGAGATGACGATGACTTCTCGATTTTTGTGGTATTTTTGGAGTTCAAAACTTTATGGATTTGTGGAAGAGACTTTATTACATCGCTTTAATCATATATATGTTTTTTATATAGTGTATTTTCTGTTTTAAATGTGTTTAGAAATAAAGCTTTCAAAAATTGAAAACCCAACCTAAGTTTTAAGAATTTCCAGCGGAAGACTGACAGCTACAAACCCGAGCAGTACATTGGGTAGTACCACTGTGTCCTGTCAGATGGAACCCTGCTGGCTCACTCACTCTCGTTTTCGAAATGTGAGCCTTCAAGCAATGAAGTGGACGGAAGGTATGTCATCGGCTCCATGAAATCAGAACTTCAGTATTGTGGAACAAGAGGACTTTTCTCTTATGCGAGAAGATTTATGGATTCTGTCCGTATTGCAATTAGTGGAGTTTAGTGTAGGCTAAGATATAGTGATCTCAACCAGAAAGCGGCCATTGTCTTCGCATCGCATGTGTACCCTAGAGGTCACGTCGTCACGTAAATGTCGTGTTATCAGCTGTTCTGCTCGTCTTCCCAACCAGTCACATGTCTGCTTAGTTAAGAAAGAAGGAAATATTTTTCTCTAAGGACCCCTGAGGCCTTTACGACAATATTTTTATGCCATATCTGGCAGACTTGTGATAATATAGCATCTAATGTGCATGTAATATAGTATGTAATGTACATTGTCACGTCATGTCATTTTACTGCCTCGGCTTAAATGGGTTCAATGCCGACTTATGCTCCGCAGATCATTCCCGTTCACAGGTGATTGCTGATGGCATCGTTAGTGTAAAAACTGGCTTAGAGGTAAAGCAAGAGCCTCAATGGTACAGTGGCAAGACGTGAGCTCTCGGGAAGAATAGTCGTGGGTTTGAATCTGACCTGGTTTTTGCGAATATCTCAGCATAATTTGGGTAGTATAACATGTTATTCTACAGTTGTTGTCGTAGTAGAAAGCTATTTTTCATGGCCTTTTCTATGTCGGTAGGATATTGAAGAGAATACGGAAAGCCTGGTTTGTTTAACGAAAACTGAAATTCGCTATAGGCAGAGCACCCCTTTCCAATCAATACTTGTGGATCCCGTAGATAAGTGTTCATATCAAAAGCGACTAATTTCTGTTTCGGAACTCGGAGCTGAAGAAGAATGGTGAAACCGTCTACGCCGAAAGTGGAATGTACTTACGAATTCGATGTGTATTTCACATCAAATTCACCTCATGGCGCTAGTTGATAGCCATTGCAACAACGTTGGCACATCATAAACAGTACGAGAATCTGAACATCGAAAACTCATTGTCGTTATGAGCTATCTCCCAACTCTCCCAAGCTGAAGAGGAGTCCGGCGCTTCCATCAGGAAGCCTAGCTAAGAGTAAACCAATACCATGATCCACCACCGTCCTGGTATCAAGGTCGCATGGTGGCAAACCTCCCTCTGATCCACAAGAGCTGCGACTGCCTGTGGTGGTGAAGACCTGGGGGAGACTTTTGCGAGGCTGGCCTCGGAATTCCAGGGAACCACAATGGCACAACCAGCAAATCTCAAAAAATTGGAGATTATTATGGGGCCTCGCACAACCAGTGAGGAATGGCCCTTTAAGTGTCAAGTGTCAAGTATGAAGCACCTGAGAGACCAGTTCCTTGTCATTCGATAGATACAGGAAGGTCGTCAACGTCTAACTGACGAGTAAGCACGACATTATCTCTATTCAGGAAAGCAAACAGTCTACAACTTGCAAAATGGCTCTTTAACTAAAGCCCATCTCTGTCCCTTATTTATGAAGCAGTACTCAATTTGATCGGTGCCACTCACCAAGTGTTTAAAATGGAAATCCTTGTAAGATGGGCCATTCTTTGCGAATTACTCCGGTCTTCCTCGTCTATAAGCTAAACGGAATGCTGTTCTACGAACACTATGACATAGGAATTCACAAGTTCTCTTTCTATGCTTACGTTCAACGACAGATTTCTTTCCTCTCCACCCCATCCATCGACTTCAGTTAACGACTTACTGGCGATATTGTGGACATAAAATGATTATGAGAGACATTGAAAAAAAATGAAGGATGAAGCTCTTGGCGTTGATCAGTCCCTGAGGGATGCGCCATGCATTCGACTTCATTAAGCATCGTTTGTAGGTAATTGAATGCCTATCTGGTCTTTACAATAATACAATGACGCGTGGCCTGCCGATGTATCGAGCCAATACTGCTATCCTCCTAGACAAGTCTGGTACCAAATTGTCGACCCCGGAAGGATGGAAGGCTTGGTGGGCCAAACGCGCGGGGATCGATTCCACGTGTGCATTGTAGGGCGCCTCCGACCACTGCGTCACACACGTCCCTTACAGGAATTGTATTCAACAAAATTCGCAATAATCAAGGGAACCTTATCTAAAGTAAGGACACTATCGACAACCGTGACCTCTTACCATTTCCGTCCGAAAACGACCCATGACAGTTAACGCACTGTGTGTCACTGGATCAGCACTATCCAGAAGTTAGCGATTATTGCGAGGAAACTAATTTGCCTTTTACTTCCTTTAAACTGAAGTAGTAGGTAATTGGTTGGATTCGTTATAAATAGATAATTGGTTGTATTCATTATATGATGAATTTCTTGAAGTGTTATTCGAAAAACGGCGTTCTATCCCGAATATTTGTTTTTCAGCTACTTTATGAATGACTACACGACGTTGGATTACAGGAGGTAAACAGCTGTGACCACTTAATGTTAACTCGTCTCAAATTTTGCTCCTCTGAAACAGGTCTCAACAAAGGCAGCGAAGGTTATCTTCAAATCTGAACTGTCTAGATGAAAATCCACCCTGTCACAGTTAAGTTTACCTCCTACCTACATCAGGTGGAGGGCAATCACTAATATGATGACTTTATCAAGCCATAGAAACAACTGATGTTTTACCATCGCCGCCTATCACTGATCACTTTGATCGCCGATGCTTATGAAAAGGAATGACAGTAGTGTTGTGACGGAAATTTATTTATGTCATCCAATTTAACATATTATGCGGATCCCTGGACTCCATTCATTTGGTTCGCTGTTTCGTGTCCGCTATCTAGGAACTGTTTCGGAAATATGTGGGAGTTCATCTGCCATTTTGCCAAACCTTTACTTCCTCACGAATGACTTTGCATACTGATGGAGTTGAGTCTCCTTGGAATTTCGAAGGAGCATTAATTAATGATATCCAAGTATTAATTGCAAGTGATTGCATGCCCTCGTCGATCGCAGAGAGGTCTTCCCAGGTAAGTCCTGTAGCAATCCGCCAGTACAGGAAAAATGGGGTATTCAATTGCTCCGTAGTGGGGTTGAACCAGTGACCATCGTATACCAGCATGGCATCGCTAAGTGGTGCATTTCCGCTTAGTACGGAATTAACCACCTTGATTTAGATATAGATACAAAGTTCAAGTTACTAGTAATGACATGAGAAAAAATGTGGTGATGTTTTATTTGAAAGTGAAAGTAGCACATCGAAATCAATAGAAAACCGATTAGGTGTTAGATTCCAAGATATGCTTTAGCATTATCGATGGATTCCTCCAGAGAGATCTGCTCCATAGCGGCGGCTTTCTCTCTGATATCTGCGTAAAGTGCCGTAGATCTAAACAAAAACTCATTAATATTTGGTCGATACCTATCTATCCAATGGGTCAAAATACCGAATGGAGAGCTTTTATCCGCTGCTAAAACCTTTACAACTTTTTCTTCGTTCATCTGTATCACCTGCCGTCTCGTTGGTCGTCGAATGACTCAGCTGGTACCAGCAAACCTTCCATTTCTCCATGTCGCGTGCAAGAGTAACCCAGTGGGTTTTCCATGATCTAGGGACTCGTTGAGCACCATATCTTTCTTCTGCGATTTTCGTGAAGAACTCAAATGGTGTGCCTCCAGTACGTTTGACATCCTTAAGGATCCAGTCACTAACGCCTGTTGTCCATCGGGTTGTCATGAATACGCATTACGAGTGCGGCCCACTTTATCATTAACAGCGTTGCCCTTAAAACGGCGTCCGTGATTTTTGATCGTTGATGTTGATCGGAGCTTCGCACCTCATCCCTCACTTAAATGATGCGGGATATTCCTAGCATCGTCCTTTTCACTGCACGTTCTATAACGATGAGCGATCTTCCATTCTGCTTACTCAGCGAGCAGGTTCCTGACGCATACGTTAACGTAGAAAGTACCGCTGCGTCGAAAACGTGGACACGGAATCGGCTGTTCTTTGTTCTCTTCACCACATCCTCGATGCTCTTGAATGCTCGGCAAGCCGCTCGTTTCCTTGTTCTTAACTCTGGAGCTAAGTCGTTCAACATGTTGATTTCCCGACCTAGATAGGCATAACTGGAGCTTCGTTCCACAGGCTTTATCAAAGTCGGCAAGCATTCGTTCCGCTTGGCTGTTTGTTGTTATAAGGGCGATGTCATCGGCAAAGCGAAGATGGTGCCGACCATTAAATTTCACTCCCATGCTATCCCACTCCAATGTTCGCATGACGTTCTCGAGGATGGCAGTAAATAATTTTAGCCAGATCGTATCGCCTTGCCTAACCTCTTTTTAGACGTCAATGGTAATATAACTGTAGAATGGTTATAAATCGGTTGTAAAACTTTTATGCACCTCAAGAAAAAACTTTATATACTGAATAGGGACCCCTTGTTGTCCAGAGCTTCCATAACTACTTCTATCAAAAGTGAATCAGAAGCTTTCCTTAAATCGATGGGAGTGAGACAAAGCGGTGTCATGTGATGTCTTGTACTCACAATACTTCAGTGAGTCTTGTTATAGTGTGATGTATTCCGTCGAATTGAATCCTTGCTTGCTTGCTCACATGGTTGTCCCAAGTCGAGTGTTCTTCAAATCCTGTTTAGGATGACATGATAGAAGAGTTTGCATATAGAAAACATCATGCAGACTGGGCAGTTGTTGCTGATATGGTGGAGGTCACCGTTCTTGAAAAATAGGACGGTCGTGCTGGCCTTCCACTGAATAGGAACCTTGCATTCTTTTTCTGACAGGTAAGATCTGGAGTGCGGAGGTAGTGTGTTGATAAACACTGGCGGCACGTTATGCAGATGCTCAGGTCATACCCCATCTCGACGAGGTGCTGTTCGATTCTCTATCGGCGAAATAGCATGTCGGATTTCGGAAGAGAGAAACTGTGGGACAACATATATATTGTGCTTTGTTTCGTAAAAGGGAAGGAAGACTTGGCTATTGAAAATATCCCAATATTAATCGTGAGTGGTTTTCTCCGTTACTTTTCTGGAAGCTGTAACTTTTCTACCTGCACGTCGGAGTGCAATCATCTTAGTCTTGTAATTAGTGACGTTTTGTTGGGCTTTGTCAATGCTTTTCCCAGCCTCTGCAGCTTCTACCATTACTGGTGCTCTTCTGTCCTTAAGACTCTCTTTCATCGCCTGTCCGCATTGTTTTGCAAGTTTGGACGTAAATTGGCGGTTCTCTGCAGCTTCTTCCCAGCAACCGGCTAGTGAACTGAATAAATCCCAGTTCATGATGGTTTTGGTACTTCGTTTTTTCAATTCACTGGTTCTTTCTTGTTTCCGCGAGAAATGAAATCTTGCACGAAGAAGGCGATGGTCTGATCCAGCGTAGAATTTTGCGACAAAGGCGACGTCGGTAGGGCAAAACCTTCGATTTACTATGAGGTCGTCTATTTCGTTATGGTACTCTTCAATGGGAGACTACCACGTGCAACGTTGACGGAGGTGCTTCTGGAATTGAAGTTACCATAAATGAACGTCGTGATGAACTCAGACCGTCGATCACCCTGCTCGTTTCATTCTAATCCTTGTGTCCCAGGGTGACGTTTTTCAGAAGTTAGGTCTAATCTTAACGTTAATAAAAGAAAAAGCTCTCGGCGTTGATCAATTCTTGAGGGATGATGCACCATGCATTCAACATCATTAAGCGTCGTTGGAGGTGGTTGAATGCATGTCTGGCCTTTACAATAACTCGCGGTAGCTTACCGATGTATCGAGCCAGTCCTGCTATCTTCCCAGAGAAGTATAGTACCAATTTGTCAACTCCGGAGGGATGGAGGGCTTGGTGGGCCATGGGCGCGGATATTGATTTCATGTGTGCGTCGTAGTGGCGCCTCCAACCACTGCGCCACACGTGCCCTTATCTTGACGTCAAAATCACCAATGATTCGAAAGACCGACTTTCTATGAACCTCGGCATAGATAGTTGATATATTTATTTATATGATCTTATAAACTGATCTTCTTAAGCTGACGCGAGGTTGGTACAGATCTTCGTTGTCGTTGTCGTTGTCGTTGTTTTTGATGTTATTGAATGATGGCTGACGTTTCGGCGACTTCGCCTTCCTCAGAGCCGTGATGTTACGTG
>UYYA01004485.1:76095-93279 GCA_900624975.1 Angiostrongylus costaricensis
AGCTGACGCGAGGTTGGCACAGATCTTCGTTGTCGTTGTCGTTGTCGTTGTTTTTGATGTTATTGAATGATGGCTGACGTTTCGGCGACTTCGCCTTCCTCAGAGCCGTGATGTTACGTGCGGGAATCCCGCAACGACAACGACAACGACAACGAAGATCTGTGCCAACCTCGCGTCAGCTTAAGAAGATCAGTTTATAAGATCACATAAATAAATATATCACCAATGATTATCTCAAGGAACGCGTGGTCTTTTCTCTGATGCACGATAGAGAGATTAGTTATGCCGTCCGTCAGAAGGCAAAAACCGCTAGTTCGACCCCAGCCCCAATATTCTCGTCCTATTCATGTGGAAACGCCTTAGCCCTGCTACTTCCAAGATTGCAGTGGGAATCGACTTGATCACTTTTCTGCGATATTCGTGGAGCAGACTAGATTCTCAAACAGTAGCCGAATCAACACCCGAAATGTTCCAAGACTTGCGAACAATGAATGCGACGAAGGTGAATCAAATGCAAGATATGCTGGAATCAAGGCACTACACGTGATAACGGGTTATCTAAAAGAAAATCAGTCTTCTCTGTAGAATTTTTCCATACCCATATAGAACGTTTCGACTTCGTCTTCGCCATTGTTTGATGTCGGTGATGAGCAGAGGCCTAAGATTGTCAATACCGGTAGAGATCCACATGTTTTTAACCGTAAATGTTCGATTCGAGTTGTTGTTCGAATGAATCGTTGTTCACGAACAAACCCGTGTTGACGAGAACTCCGACACTGCCGACTCCTCTATTGTCGCGTGTTCTGACGAACAGTTCTTCTCCTGTATCATAGACGGTGTTGAATGGGTAGCCTCCTTCTCGTCATGGCCATTTCGCTGACATCGTACCTTATCATTCTTGGCTGTCTGATCACCTGTATCGAGGACGCAGATACAAGTGCTCTTGCGTTGTAGGTACAGATCGTCACTGTGGTCCTTCTAAATTTAGGTAGCCTTGAATGGCCCTGAAGTTTCAGCATTATTTCCGTAATCCTCCTCTCCAGCGCTGTCGTATCGTATCGGGGCTCTTTCGGCCTCAAGGGAGTGAGGCTCATTTATTTTACTGTGTTTAGAGTTTGATGTCCACTTATAACTTGCTGAGTTTGAACATGAGAACTGACTTTACGCACGGGTGGCTTGCCAGTCTCTCTGAGAGTTCACCGGGATATCCTTTGTAGGAGGCACCTGCTAGCTGCCTCACGTATACCTACCATTCACTTTATTGCTGGCTTTTGAACTTTTCACCAAATTGAACACAGTCCACACAAAGGATGACATACCCACACACGCATGCACGAACACGTCCTCGCACGCACACGAAATATCTGCCAAATCGGCCGAGCACAAACTGGCAATCCATGCTTTGACTCTGCCTGGGTCTTAGGAAAGCACAAGGTCGCTTTTGTTCCGCGATAACTTGCTAGAGGAAAGTGCCACGTCGTCTCGCACCTAATTACCGCTAGACCCCTTTGTGAGGAAGAACCGTCGTTTTCTGTTGTTTACTTCTGAAAACTCGATAGAATATCTTGTGTTACGCTTTATAATAGTGTTATAACATATTATAATGGAGACACATTGTAATATTATGGTAAAAGGAAAAAAACCGTGAGGATCCTTACAGGTAACGTTCTCCGAAGCTGTTGATAGTGGTAACGATCAGTTTTCCTTTGTTTTCAGGGCGTTTTGCAAGCTAAAAGGACAGCTATTCAGGAGAGACAAAGAAATGATTTCAACAAGAGTCGCGCCATCGTTGGCTTTTGGAAAGGCATATGTAGTCCATTAAGTAAATTCTTAAATAAGATACAACATTGCGGAATAAAGAGCGTAAAAGCGTTTGTCCTTTATCCCTTTAGGGATGCGCCGTATATTCGGCTCAATCCATGGTATCGTAGTGGTGATTGGATGCATATTGGACCTATGGATTGACTTATTATGAGAGCCTCTCGATGCATTCAATGCTTTCCAACATAGTCATGGTAGCAATTTGCCAGCCTCGAAAGGACAAAGGCTTGGTTTTCCCGGAGCCGAAGTCGAACCAAAGACCGCGTGTGTACTGCGTACGTCTCTAACCACTTCTCCACATGTGTCCTAGTGATGAGCAATAAAAACAATCTACGATTAATTACGATTAAGTTTATGTAGATTTCTACTTCACCGGAGTTGCTCTATTATTTCTACAAGATATATATATTTATATATATATATATATATATATATATGTACATATATATATCAACCAATAGAAAACCTTCGTACACATATATTATACGGTTTTCTTTGGTATGTTGCAAAATATAACCTCTATGATGCTGAGATATTTGTTGTAAAACTCCGGATCGCAGGTGTCTGTGGTGGGAAATGAACGCGCTATTGTCCTTTCCGGGGAGTATCGCGCTCACCACCGCACCATGCGACATATCGAGGTTTTCGTTTAGTTTCTCGGCTTTTCTTACATATCACCCAAAAGTTTTATGTATTCCCTATTCCCGACTTTTTCAGTTGTTTGCCATCGACCCAAGGAGATGGGTGCGACAATGCGATGCCATCTCGCCAAAATTATTTACAACTGTCTTTAAGAACGTCACACAGAAACTGGAATGCGAAAACATGAGAGTGAAAGTCGATGGCTGACAGCAACCTGTTTTTGCTCTGTTGATCAAATTAGTCTTATAATCTGATATCAATAAGTGCTACCATGATTCATGCATTCTAAAGATGGAATCCAAACCATCTTCACTGAAGACGAATGTTCAAAAGCC
The DNA here is from genome assembly GCA_900624975.1 of Angiostrongylus costaricensis. Lineage (NCBI taxonomy): Eukaryota > Metazoa > Nematoda > Chromadorea > Rhabditida > Metastrongylidae > Angiostrongylus > Angiostrongylus costaricensis. The sequence goes on from UYYA01004485.1 coordinate 78,894, forward strand.
TTACTGTGACACCGAAATATCGAAAATCGGATGTGTCGGATACAATCTGTGCGTTTTAACCACAACCGTGTTTTGTATTCTGTGAGCGAGCATAACCCAGTGCATTACAGTTGTGTGTAACAAAAGCAGAAGGAGACTTTACTGGCATTAGAGTCATTCGACTGACGGGAATGGGTAATACAATTTTATTTAGCTAATGGCAGTATTAGAAAGGATAAAGGAGGAAGCTAGGAGGCTATCGGCGTTGATCAATCCCTGAGGGATGCGCCATGCATTCGACTTCATTATTAATCATCGGAGATGACTGAATACATAGCTGGCCTTTACAATAAGTCACAGTGGCCTACTGATGTGGAGAGCCAGTGCTGCTATCCTCCTAGGCAAGTCCGGTACCAATTTGTAGCAGGCATGGGGCGCGGAGACCGATCTCATGTGTGTATTGCAAGGCGGCTCCAACTACTCTGCCACACTCGCCATGGCTGTATTAGCTCACTACTAACTTTATTATTTGCAAAACTCTGGACCGCAGGTGTCTATGGTGGGGAACGAACGCGCTATTATCCTTTCCGGGGAGTAACGCGTTCACCACCACACCATGCGGGTCCTTTGTTTCGCACGTCTCTCAGCTATTTCTATCGATCTTTTTTGCCACAGCAATCACCCGTCAGCGGGGTTGATCTGGGGAGCGCAAATCGGCATAGAACCCAGTTAAGCTATGGCTGTAGTTGAAATCACAATGTTTTAACGTTTTGTTTTCTGCCTTCTATAATTTTCATGGCAGGTTACTAAGCGAAATACAACCACAATGTTGCTGAGATATTTGCAAAACTCTGGACCGCAGGTGTCTATGGTGGGGAACGAACGCGCTATTATCCTTTCCGGGGAGTAACGCGTTCACCACCACACCATGCGGGTCCTTTGTTTCGCACGTCTCTCAGCTATTTCTATCGATCTTTTTTGCCACAGCAATCACCCGTCAGCGGGGTTGATCTGGGGAGCGCAAATCGGCATAGAACCCAGTTAAGCTATGGCTGTAGTTGAAATCACAATGTTTTAACGTTTTGTTTTCTGCCTTCTATAATTTTCATGGCAGGTTACTAAGCGAAATACAACCACAATGTTGCTGAGATATTTGCAAAACTCTGGACCGCAGGTGTCTATGGTGGGGAACGAACGCGCTATTATCCTTTCCGGGGAGNCTACAGCCATAGCTTAACTGGGTTCTATGCCGATTTGCGCTCCCCAGATCAACCCCGCTGACGGGTGATTGCTGTGGCAAAAAAGATCGATAGAAATAGCTGAGAGACGTGCGAAACAAAGGACCCGCATGGTGTGGTGGTGAACGCGTTACTCCCCGGAAAGGATAATAGCGCGTTCGTTCCCCACCATAGACACCTGCGGTCCAGAGTTTTGCAAATATCTCAGCAACATTGTGGTTGTATTTCGCTTAGTAACCTGCCATGAAAATTATAGAAGGCAGAAAACAAAACGTTAAAACATTGTGATTTCAACTACAGCCATAGCTTAACTGGGTTCTATGCCGATTTGCGCTCCCCAGATCAACCCCGCTGACGGGTGATTGCTGTGGCAAAAAAGATCGATAGAAATAGCTGAGAGACGTGCGAAACAAAGGACCCGCATGGTGTGGTGGTGAACGCGTTACTCCCCGGAAAGGATAATAGCGCGTTCGTTCCCCACCATAGACACCTGCGGTCCAGAGTTTTGCAAATATCTCAGCAACATTGTGGTTGTATTTCGCTTAGTAACCTGCCATGAAAATTATAGAAGGCAGAAAACAAAACGTTAAAACTAACTTTATTGTTGCTAGAATGATAATCGAATCGGCGAAGCTGTCCGATTGTTGTCTTTGGTAACTTCTCTCTACTAGTTTCATTAATCGGCAGAATCCAGTTCACTTTCGATCCCAGAGACATTTTTTATTGCCTTTTTTCTTGTGGTCGTGTGTAGCGCAGTGGTCAGAGGGGACCTGCAATACACAGGGAATCGATTCCCGCTCCCCGGCCTCACCAAGCTTTCCATCCTTCGGGGGTGTGCGTGTTGGCTACCATGCTTGTCTAGGAGGATAGCAACACTGGCTCGATACATCGGCTGGAGCACGGCGAGTTATTTTGAAGACGAGATATGCATTTAATCACCTCTAACGATGCTTAATGAACTATAATGCTGAGATATTTGCAAAAGTCCGGACCGCAGCTGTCTGCGTTGGGGAACGAGTGCGATATTATCCTTTCCGTGGAGTAACTCATTTACCACTATGCAGTGCGGGTCCTTCGTTACGTTTTCTCAGCTAGTTCTATCGATCACTACCATCAGCAACCACCCGTCAACAGGATTGATCTGGGAAGCCCAAGTCCGTATCAGTAAATAAAAAGGTTAAGATTGATGCTTAATGAAGTCGATTGCATGCCGCATCCCACAGGATCAACGCTGGGAGTTTTATCCTTTTTATTTGACTGTTTTTTTTTCTTAAAAATTTTTTGCAACCCTAACAACCACTTCATAATTCTGAAATACTCGCAATATCACGTATGTTCTAGGGAAAGACGAGAACAGTAGATCGTTGAAGTCTATGGAATATCCCAAAATTTCTTTATATTAACCCAGCATTTGCATATGATAAAACTTTCAAATTTACGCTTAGCAATTTTGTAGTAAAGTGAAACCTATATTCACTCAACGGTATTATGAATAAGGTGTGAGTTGCGGATATATTCCTCACTAAAGTGACTGTAAACTGTTTATGGACTGTCCATCGAGACTCTGTCTATAGTTGAACAAGGCCGAATAGAGCGCTGAATGACTTCTGTACAAATCAGTAAATGATCAGTTGGCCTACAGGTGATATAGCTCCACCCATATTGTGTCTCTTGCTAGTAATTTTGAATGTAGCACTTCATCGATGGTAAATGATGGTCAAAGTTCCCATTACAGTATTTATGAATTCCAATAGGATTGGACATAGTCCTTAATACATATGAAAATGAAATACCTGAATAGAAGCACAGACATTTGCACCGGACGAGATTCCGCCAAGGATCGCTTCTTCGAGGGCAAGACGCCTCCCCATGGCGATGGCATCGTCTGAATGCACCCGCAAGGCCTCGGTGTAGAGAGTGCGATCGAGATTTTCTGGTATCATACCAATTCCCATACCTAGAACGGCTGTGAAGAAGATGAATAGAACGGACTGGACCGTGGTAGCCCATTTTTCCGTAGTGATTTAAATAAACAGGTTTTACTAATCGTTTCAAAAATTGAGATAGTCTTCCAGTACGTGCCTTGGATTTTATGTGGACTATGTGCTAGACCGTTGATTGCCGACGATTCGAATGGCTCTACAGGATATACCTGAATTCTATCAATTCGGAGAAGAAAACTCCAAGAAATGTCCGGAAACGCGCCACCTTTATTTTTGGATTTTGTTCTTTAAGATAGCGACCTACACCAGTGCATGTGCCACCAGATCCTACTCCAAAGCAGACGATGTCTACCTTAAATATTCAAATAAGCCGTCATAGTGTTGTAGATACTTGGGGTAGAAAAAAAATGTTGTTTTGGCCATCAAACATCGATCTCAATCCATGAGACGTTTCTACGAAGATTCCCACCTTATAAAAAGAATGCCCCGTTATTTTTTTGGTATTTTTTCTATCAAAAACACTGAATATAAGTGATATGAAGACTGTTTGTTCCTGAAACCACAATTTGTTATTCTGAAATCTGGCTGACTTCTCAAAAAATAAAAAAGAATTATTTTAATATTTAAAAATTCTCATTGGAAAGTTCCTCCCAGAATTTACCTAGTAAATATTCCGTGGTATTCACTAAATTGCAAGTAGAATGGTCGCTTTAAAAAGAGCTTCTGGTATGAAAACATGAAAAACTTGCTTTTTTTGAAATTTTGGCGCTCTAGCTGGTGTTAGAATCTAGACCAATTCCCAAAATACATCAAAGTGTTCTTCGTGAAACTTATAACGAACGTTGGTTTCGACACTTTATTCCTTCCACACTCACTTTTCCTCCTGTTTGCTTCCAAATCTCTGGTCCAGTAGTTAAATAGTGTGCTAGAGGGTTAGCCGGATTTGAGAACTAAATTAAGTCAGCATAAAAATGAAACAGTCACAGAGATAACAAATGAGTAGTCGAGAAATCGATAAGAATCCATGAATATCAAAACCTGATTAAGAATATGTGAGTTCGGTAAGGCTTTAGCTAAATCCTGGGCTCTTTCAATCGCACCTTTCACCGCTGCATCTGGGTTGGTCAGAATAACCTTGAAAGAACTGTATTACCCAATAGAAGCCATCATAAATATTATTAAAAATTATCATTATTACGGTCTTCATCCAGTTTGCGCGATCCTAGAAGGTGAGCTGGAGGTTAGAAGGTGAAAAAAAGTTGAATGAAATTAGTGAGGATTTCAAGGAGGACCATCTACTGTACACCAACGTGTCGAATGACTCCGCAATGCAAGCCATCTTTGAACTTCTTGTTGAACATGAAGGAAGAATAAATATGCATGGCTTGTCCATCCAGCAGCTAATGGCTCTCTTAAAGGAGTGTCTAAACTGCTCGATTTTCAGATGGTCTGGGAAATATTTCGCGCAAATAAGGGGGTTGGCAATGGGACAGCGATTGGCACCAAGCCTTGCCATTGTGTTTATGTCTAAGATAGAAGCCCCTGTCCTCGATCTCCGGCCACTACTCTACTGCAGATATGTAGATGATTGCTTTGTCGTCTTCTCTACGCAGGAGGAGATGGACAAATGCTTTGAATTATTGAACGAGCAGTCTGAGTACATAAAGTTCACCCGGGAGAAACCGAGAAAAAACAGGCTTCCGTTTTTGGACGTTCAAACCTATCAAGTAGCGGTTACCTGACAAAGTGGTATCGAAAGCCAAGTAACAAAAACATCCTTGTTCATTTCCTTTCTTCCCACCCTTCACACACAAAGAGGGCGATTGTGAGAAACATGTTTCGAACAGCCACCTCTGTGTGCACTACCAGGGAACTAAAGGAAGAATCACGCGACTTGGCTCGGCAAATAGCCATCTCCAATGGCTACGAAATAGTAACCCCACGAAATAAGTTTACAAGGAGAACGACGCGCCCACGCGAAACACTTGGCCAAGACAAAATCCCGTTTATGTTGCCTTTTATAAGCGATGAAGTAAGCGCAGCTATAAAACGATGCTTAAGAAGGGCAAGTCTAGAGGAATCGGTAGCGATAGTTGAAATACCACCGAAAACTCTACGTCGCCAATTAGTTCGCAACCGCCTGTATGACACCGTCTGTGTGAAACAACAAATTGCGTAATTTGCCCTTACGGCAGGGACGGCGATGGCGTGAGTTCAGGTACGATATACCTGATCTCTTGTAACAATTGCGGAGATGAATATATTGGAGAAACGGGTAGACCTTTGCGTATCCGTATAAAAGAACACCTAGATGGCAAGTACTGCCGAAACGTCAGCTAGCGTTGTATTGTATTGTGTTTTTTTATGGAAGTAAATGTATGCTGTTTAAAAACCTCGCGATTGCTGAACAAGAAAACGATATATTCAAACCGTTTTTGCCAAGATTTTTTAATGTGACTAATTCTGTTTGTTGTAAAAGTGCTTTTAAGTGTATAAGAAACGTTTTTGATTGCGTCGTTTTTAGGACGAGGAACCAATTCACTTCGCTTCGCAACAAAGTTCTGCAGTTTACAGTAATTGTCCACTGAGAAATTAAAATGCCTGAATCTATTGCTATCATATTTGACTAAGAATTCGAAAGAAAGGACTGGTACAAAGTTATCATCCACCTCGGCTCCGTAGGCTTTCAGTAAAGCTCGTCGCTCCACGCTCATGGATGACGGCATCGTTAAAATAAGTTTGTATCTAAAAAGAGATAATAGCTCATTTTACTACGAAATTTATACTACAAACAGGAATTTTTTATTAAAAAGTATTTGAGCTGAGTAAATTAGCCATTGCTTTGAACTCGAGTTTTTTAAATTCAATGCAGTGAAGTATAGATAACGTACCCTTTAAGGGCAGCACAGTATGCCAGCGCTATTCCCATGTTTCCGCTAGTTGGCTCAATAAGCACAGTTTTCCCAGGAACGATTTTTCCTTCAGCTTCAGCGGCTTCAACCATACTGAACGCAATGCGATCCTTTACTGAGCCAGCTGGATTCATATATTCAAGTTTCACTGCTGAAAATCTGTGTTGTTATCTTAAGATTTATGAAATCGAAGCAAGAATTACCAGCCAACTTTTATTGATCTAAGAGAAAAGAAGACGGAAAATTTACTCCCTTCCTACAAGACTTTTGCTCACTGTTTCTCCCTTTTTTTGGACCGTCTAAAAATTACAGAACTACGGGATATTCATCTAGCAGTTATAAATCAGCGATCACCCGTCAACGGGATTGATCTGGGGAGCCCAAATCGGGATTGAGCCCAGTTAAGCTGAGACTTAGTTATAATCACAATCTTAAGCCTTTTTTAATCTCAGCATTATATACGAGTTATATTTCGCAACATACCCTGCCATTAAAGAGAAAAAGTCAGTAAATAGAAAGGTTAAGATCGTGAGTTATAAAATAGTTGCTATAAACTACAGCACATCACCATGACACTCTTCGAGTTATGGCTTCTTAAAAGAATTAGCTATTAGATTCCACTCACACAGCGGACAATGTGAGTTGTATACAATCATGCATGCCCAAGAATCACTGTGCTGTTCCAGTTTAGACTAACATTATCAGCTCATAACAAAATTTTCTGGTCAAAATTAAAGCCATTGGTATCACTGTAATCCACGAATCATATCATTAAAAGTCCTCTTATTCTGTGAATGACTCGCGGTAGCCTACCGATGTATCGAGCCACCTCCCAGACAAGTTTGCTACCAATTTGCCAACCCCGGAAGGATGAAAGTGGTTGGTGAACCATGGGAGATGGGATCGATTCCAAGTGTATGTTGCAGGGCGCCTCCGACCACAGCACTACACGCTACCGCTATCAACTTGATAATACATTAATACTGGTTCTTGTAGTCAATGATTTGTAGACTACAAAGTTCTTATTTCGGTTAGCAAAACCCATTGTGAGTTGAGATATATTTGTTTGAATTTGGAGGCCACTATTATTTCCACCCACATGTGATTTTAGCCAATACAGATCATCTCATATAAGAGGATAAGAGTTCCTGCATTTATCACACAAGACTTTTGTGTGCTAATAGAATGTTGTAAAAATCCACTTAGTTGTTCAAAAGTGCTACTTCGACAGCTCCACCTATTAGATCTTAAAAAATGTGTATGTACCCTGCTTTTACTCAAAATTTTCTCCACTTAAACCTATTCTACAATTTTTGTGAGAAAAAAAGAGGACCTTTAGCTGATCAACAAAAGAGCAACTGAATGTGTTATTGCTGGTTCTAATTGACACTTGACACACTTGAATGGCCCACTTTCACTGGTTGTGCGGGCACCAGCATAATCACCATTTTTCGAAGATTTGCTGGCTAAGCCATTGTGGTTTCTGGAATCCCGAGGTCAGCCTGGCCAAAGTCTTCTCCTGGCCTTCGCCACCACAGGCAGTGGATCAGAGGGAGATTTGCCGCCATGTGACTAGTTTGATACCAGGACGGTGGTGGATCCTGGTATTCGTTCACTCTTAGCTAGGCTTCCTGATGGAGACGCCGGACACCTTTTCAGCTTGGGAGACCCTGCCATGAATCCCCCGCTGTACATCGCAGTCCGACACTCAGGATCACCTCCCAGGAAAACAGTTGTTCCAATTTCTAAACATAATTTCAGTAATGTTTTAGTTTTTGTTTGGTGCGCACTCTTTTTCATGGCCGGGTGTTGTGTGAAATACAATCACGAGTATACTGAGGTAGGAGCACATCCCGGACCCTCGCGTGCGCTTCCGACCCGAATTAAAATTGTGATCTCTGTGATGTGATTCAAACCATTGTGATTTCTACAGCAACTTCAGCATAAAACTTCAGCTTTAATGCCCATTTGTGCTCCCAGATTGCTTCCGATGGCGAGTAATTGTTGCAAGCACCGTTAGTGTAAAGAAAATGGCTAAGAAAAAGACAAAGCAAGGCTTCGGTTGGTGTGGTGGATAGCACATGACCCACAGGAAAAGGTGGTCAATGATTAGAAGCTAAATTGAGATCCCGAGTTTTGCTCATATCTCAGGATTCCTGTGGCTGTACCCCAGTTGAACATCTCAGAGCGCTAGAAGCACAGTAACAGTGATGGAATTTGGTAGGCACAAAGCTCTCGTTCGACCGCATAATAAGTCTAATTAGCCGACTATTCGATTAGATTCGAGAAATTGGTGTCAGACTTTTCTGAGCAGCTTCAACCGATTTTCAAAGGCAGAAGCTGGCAAAGCAATTCCAAGATCGGATAACAAGGAAAATCGAAGCGATCAGCATTCAGCGACATTCATTAAGAAGGCCAAATATATCAAAGCAGTATCCGAACCCAGAGTGGAACTCGGAGACCTACCTTCGTGGATGTGGATGGTAGAAAACGAATTGAGTGAAATAAATGCTGCTACGAAGTCATACAAATTTCGAAATAGAAAAGAAATAAAAAAATTCAGAGCCAAGATCGAAAACCAAGAACGTTACCAATAGTGGCGTCCAATCCTTCAGTAACTCGATTCAGTCGAAGTAATGGAGTATTGCCGATGACATCACCACCTGACATGACCATCGTTGAACGTGACATCTTCCTCTAGAAAAAGTCTATAAACTACAATGTGAGGCTACTATATCGCTACAGATGAGGTTAGTGAAACAAAAATTTAATGGTTTACGAGAAAATGACTGGAGATGGTCTTAGAAAGTGATAGCTGCTCTTTCGTACGAATTAACCGGACATTTCATTTCTGAGTTCTCTATGTCGATTCACAGTCTTCGTCAGTAAACTGGAGTACTAAAGTAGTACTTTTCAAATTTATGGTCAGCTTTTATTGCGGTTCGAATTGATCCAGTGATGAAAAACTAAAAACACATTCAAAATATGGGTTCCTATTCGAATATAGAACAAAGTGTCACTTTTTTCAATGCATTTTACCCGTAGAATTTGTATAAAATACCAGAAAAATATTTGCCACCTAGTACTGGTAGCTTCTGGCACTTTCTTCAAAGACATCTTTTATTGTATTATCAAAAAAATTGGTTCGTTGATTTTTACGAGTGGGGTGGTCCTTCTATTCCCCTGCAAGCCAGCCTCTGCTAGGCGAATGGCACCTCGCAGAGTCATCTACTTGGTTCCATATAAATGGTGATTATAAGAAAAAAGTAGCAGAACTTAAAATTTTAGGCTATGGGTTTTCTTCGTGAAGTTGGCGGTAAAATGTTTTTTTTGTAATACTTCTTAAGAAAACAATTATTAGAGAGATCCAACATGTGAAGGGAAGCAAATTGATACCAGACTTCTTTGAGGGCACGGAAAAAAACGCGTTGATGTTTCGGTATGCTCAAACAAGTCATTGTATACTACAAGCAAGGATTAATTTCTCTCCATGATACTACGAATTGAGCAGAATGCTTGGTGCATCCCTAGAAGAGGGATCAACGCAGAATGGTCGATTTTTTTTATCCTTTATGGTATTTAAGTTATATAATTTTTAAACCACATAGGAAATGTGCACTAAAATAAAGCTAAAGTCGGGTGGTAAATATTTATAATAGTAGTTCTGGGGCACAGGCGATACGAGTACTTTTCACGAAGGACCGAAAACATTCTGCTCCAAATATTCGATGTACCCAGCGTATGATATATTACAGACTAAATAAGAGATATTCTACAAAACCTTCCATATCCTTACAATTTCTGGATGTTAATATCGAACTTTCTTTAAACGAAGTAATCATAAAACGCAAAGATATTAAGAAATAAAAAAACTAAGCCAAAGAATCTCTAATTTGGAAAAATTGTCCGGCCTCCCAGGTGAAAAGTGCTTGAAAAACGCTTGCTCTCGACGTTTCCTTCTTCCACGCACATGATCTTTGGTTCAATTAGAACTGGTTTCCTAGTTAAAGAAATGAACACATCATCGGAACATTGTTGTTCAATATATTGTTCGTTCAACATGTTAAACATATTCAATATACTGTTCGAAACTGAAATTGTCTCATCTACGTGAATGTCCTTTCTTCCACAATTTTCCTGGAATGAGAAAAGGAGTTTGGTGTGAAGAAAATACACTGCTTATTCATGACAGTAATCGAAGAAAGTTAGATCCTCTTTTCGAAATCTGTTGACAAATCGAAGAGTGAGTACTCTTCATATAAAACACCTCCTTCACAAAATTTATGCTCATAGTTCACATTCCCTGGTACTTCATTTCTTATTCATATGTACTGGAACACAGCCATCGTTCAAGCCGAAATTTTCGACCTAAGCCATCTTCATAAGTCGGATAGGAACAGAGATAATGCTGTCTACGAATATCTTTTATCTTATCACGAATCCATACTCTTCTTATGTTAGGTATGTATTTTTCTCAGTGATCCTTCCTCTTGTCTCCTCTATTGCGGAATTACTTTTCGCCCATGAAAAGTGGTGGGCTTAAGACCATGTTTGGCAGGAATCTCACAAAATCCTTACACCTCTTAAAGCGCAGAAATTTCTTCCACCCATTGTACTACATTCTTTTGGGCAAAAACTTTCATTATTCTCTAACACTAACTCCAGTCGCTTCATGAGTGCTATTTGGAGATCGCTAATGATTTTTTGGCCTATTCCTAACAACAACCTGTGGCGCTACCACTCGGCCATCTTCTTAAAAAACGCTGTGTGGTATTACCCGTTTTCCTTGTTTCACTTGAACACTGTATTGCAGAAGCGAATTTATTATTGTTACTGCTCCTCCTTGCTCGTTGTACCACCGCTCACTATTAATCGCGTTTCTGCATGTATTCTTTATACATACCTTAGTTAACATTGCTATATCATTATTTTTTTTTGCTGCATATTGTGTATACAAACGTTTAACTGCCAAATTTTGAGATATGGTTTGGCAACAAAGTAGGAAAGTCTCACGTGGCAGAGCATCCAAACATGTTCGTATGACAACAATTCCTCATTACAATATCGTTCATAAGACCAACGAAAAGACAAAAAAAAACAAGCTGCTGAAGCACTGTCATGAGACAAAGATTTGTTGCTTACGCAGAGAGCTCATAGTGCCGATTGAATATCCTTGAGCTCTAAAATCTGCGTAAGAGTACAGCATCTATCCTCGGAATCATCGCACTTCTAAAAAGACGCTCAGTAGTAGAACGAGAAAACTGGGTTAAAACCATGAGTTACCTCTCAACCCAAAGTTGATTTACCAACGTGTCCCGTTATGTACCCACTTATCAGAACTTATAAGTTAATTTCCGTTGTGGCCTTGTATCTACCGATCCATCGTTACTTAAGGCTAGACTTATTATTAGCTGTGTAGTTGGCCCACCAGATAGAATAACGTGGTTTCTAACTCTAATACTTACCCAGTTGTTAAAAGACATTCCAGCCCATCTAATGAACACCCAGATGTTCCTTGATCGTCTAACTAAGGCGCATCTTAACAACGCGTACATAAGAGAGTCCTTCGACGTTACGTCACCTCCGTTTACACTAACGTGTCGAACGACTTCGCTATTCAAGCCATCTGTGAGTTTATTATGCAACACGAAAGACTAGTAAACACGTACGGATTCCCAGGACCGACTTTCTGCTAACCTCGGCAATGATTGTTAATTCGATGTTTTCTTCAATAAGCAAACACGAGGTTGTTATTATAGAATTTATTACTATAAAATAGCTGACGTTCCGGTGGATTCGCCTTCTTCAAGACTCCGTTCCTCTTACTCTTTATTTCAAACGCCAGCTAGTTCACAACCACCCGTATGACTGTCTGTGTGCAACGAAAAACTGCATAATTTGCCCAAGCGGTAGAGACGGTGATTGCGTAAGTTCGGGTACGGTGTAGCTAATCTCTTGTTAACGTGTAGGGACGAATACATTGGCGAAAGAGGTAGACCGTTTTGCGTCCGCATAAGAGAAGACCTAGTCGGTAAATCTAAATTAAAACAAAACACTCCACTAGGCGACATGGGATGCAGAAACACAACGGAAAATATTTTGAAGTAGGAGTCACTCGCAGAAATCGAAAACACCAGCGCGTAAAACTCTTGAAGCGCCTTCGATCAATTCCAAAAGTTTGAGAATGAACCGCAAGGGGGACCTGTCATCACGCGTGACCTGGCACCATACCTCAGGCTAATCGAATGACCTGACATAGACACAGTCCTCGTCCGTGTATTACTCTGTGCGGCTGCTATCCACTGACTAACTTAAATACTTATGACGAATAAACGGTAGGTGTTTAAATTAAGCCGTTTCTTATGCGAATACAAATTTATTTGTATATAATGCTGAGATATTTGCAAAACTCCGGACCGCAGGTGTATGCGGTGGGGAATGAATGAACACGCGCTGTTGTCCTTACCCGGGAGCAGCGCACTTCACCACCACACCATCCGAGTCCTTCGTTTTGCCTGTCTCTCAGCTAGTTCTATCGATCTTTATTTCGATCATTTGCACAGATTTATTTGTTAAGTTTTATCTGTTAGGGTTATGAAAGTGTTTGGCTGAGTTGGTCGCATCTCAATTTGACCTTTTCAGGTTCTCAAGAAGGCGAAACCGCCGAAGCGTCAGCTACTGTATCCTGATAAATTCTGTAATAACAGTCTCGTGTCTGCTTATTGAAGAAAAGCATGTATGGACTGTCGATTCAACAATTCATGATCTCATCAAAAGAGTGCCTAAACTACTTAATCTTTAGATGGTCCAGGACGTACTACGCACAAACGAAAGGTTGCGTAATGGGGTAACGACAAGCTCCAAGCTTTGCCATCGCATTTATTTCTAAGGTGGAAGCAAGAGTAACCGATTTGCAGTCATTACTTTACTGTAGATATATAGATGATTGCTTCGTCATTTGCACAACACAAGAAGGAACGGACAAACGTTTTGAGTTATTGAATGAATAGTCAGAGTACGTTATTCACCCAAGAGAAATAAGCCGAAAGAAAACTGACTCACATTCCTGAACGTTCAAATTGACCTGTCCGAAAGATGCTAAATTGTGGAGCGGTAATGAAGACCAAATAGTAAGAGCATACTGGTTCATTGCTTCTCCTCTCACCACTCACACACAAAAAGGTGCTTATAAGAAACATGTTTCGAACACCAATCAGGGTGTGGCAGGTGGAGAGGAAAAGGAGGGGTCCCGGAACCTGGCGAGACCAAAAGCCATTTTTAATGATTGGAAAACTGTAGCTTCTCGAGATAGGTGTGCACAAAAATACAAGCCTCTAAGCGACAACTCTAACGACAATAAGGTACCTTTTACCTTGCCTTTCATTTTACATGAAATAAGTGCAGCGCGGAAACGTTGAAGGGTCGGGTCTAGAAAATTCGGCAACACTGATTGAAATGCCACCGAGTACTCTTAGGCGCCGGCTGGTTCGCAACCACTTATATCACCGTCTATGAAAAACGCAATATCTCAAAATTTACCCTAGCGGTAGAGACGGTGATGGTATGAGTTCGGGTGCAGTTCCTCCGATCTCTTGTAAAGCGTGCGGAGACGAATACACTGGCGAAACGGATGGACTTCTCCACGTCCGTATAGAAGAGTACCTAGTCACTAAACTTAAACCAAATACTCCTTTAGGCCAACATAGCACATGGTAACATAGCGGTGAAGAGTTTGAAGTAGAGGTTACGATCCTCGCATAGAAATCGAAAAAACATGCATGCAAAACCCTCCGTGCATTCTCGATTAGTCCCAAGAATCCTGAAGTGAACCGCAGGAAGAAATGTCTCAAGAATCACGCGTGATATTGGGCAGTTTATGTAAACTCTGTGCGGTTAGTCTCCACGTGATACTTTTAGTGGAAGACTCATAAAAAGTGGTGAGTGTGAAAAGAATTTATTCTGTTGGCACTCCACGTAGTAATTCCCATGACCGACTTTCTGTTAACCTCGGCATTAATTGATAATTCAATGTTTTTCATCAATAAGCAGACACGAGGTTGTTAATATAGAATTTATTAGAACACAATTGCTGACGTTTCGGCGGTTTCGCCTTCTTCAGAGCCTGGAAAGGTCAAATTGAGATGCGATCTACTCAGCCAAACACTTTCATAACCCCAGCAGTTAGTTGGTGGATAGTTGGATAACTTAAATACTTACAACAAATAAACGGTAGGTGTTTGAATGAAGCTGTTTCTTATGCGAACACAAATCGATTTATCAAGTTTTATCTGGTTATGAAAGTGTTTGGCTGAGT